>JAHWFP010096534.1:0-23671 GCA_023313725.1 Lithobius niger
ACCTTGGCCTTTGATTTCAGGGGTCGTGGGTTCGATTCCCCGCTCAGGCAGTTTGACATATAAGTCCAAAAGGCAATGTAAATAGGTTTACATCTGTATTTAGTTAACCAATTTCGAGCCCATTGGCTTTCCGTCCCGTTTAAGGTTACATGTTTTTGGCAAGCCTTGTGGGACAGTCAAGACGGTAATAAGTTACGAGCTATTAAAGGGAGGCTGAGGGAGGCACTCGGCGTGCTGCCGCAGTCGCCGTGAGGAGGTGGTGTTGGCCCGTTTCCGCGTTGGTCACACTCGACTTACTGTTTCCTTTTGCGGGGGGTTGACCCTCCTGAATGTTCTTGGTGTCGACGGCCACTTACGGTCCGGCACTTCCTTGTTTATTGTCGCCATCTTGATGGTGTTCGTCGTCATTTCTGTCTTCCGCATGACATTGCGTGTCAATTGGGTGATAAGTCCGTCCTCCTGTCCGGTGTTTTCAATTTTTGCAGGAGGTACGGATGTATTACAAGATTTAGTTTAGGGGTTTGAATAATATCTCTGTAATGTGTGGTGCAGTGGCAATCCGGACTACTGCACTGTGACTGAGATTGCCGCTAATGACCAAGCTGTCGATGCGCCATTAAGCCTCAATCCCCCCTCCAGTTCTACTTGCAGGAAAGCAATCTTAAGATCGATTAAGCTGAACGTATCACTCCCAGCTAATTTGCTGAAAAGTTCTGCAGCAGTGGAAACCGGATAATGGTCCACCTCCAATTGTGGATTTACTGTTGTTTTGTAATCCCCAATAATTCTTATGTTGCCATTAGCTTTATGGACGATCGGGGTCGACCATTCTGAGGTTTCCACAGGTTCCACAATGTTTAGGCTAACCAGCCATCTAATTTCATGGTAAACCTTTCCCTTGAGTGCCAAAGGATCAGGTCTGACATGACAATACATCGGTTTAGCATCCTGTTTAAGTTGGATTTTAGCCTTGTACCCTTTAAATTTTCCAATGCCAGGATTGAAAAGTTCAGGGAAGCCGTTAACTATTTCGCTAGTGTCAACAGGTGAAATTTTGGCCTTAACACTCTTGACACGTTTGACTTTTGTTTGCAAATCATAAGAGGGATTGTAGTCAACCCTAAAGATTGAGAGCCAATATTTGCCCAGTAAAGCTGGTTTATACTTGGTAGAAACTAAAGCCTCTTAAGTTTTCTACTTGGCCCTTAATTTTGACTGAAAGGCTAACTGTGTTGTATATCGTCGTTTCTATTCTTTCGGTGTAGGAATGAATGGAATACGGACTTAATTTCAATGGACAATTTGAAAAATACTTCCTATGCCATTCAATAGATATCATTGAAGCATCTGCTCCGGAATCGAGTTTATTGAGATGCACTGGTAAAATCCATTTGTGGATTTTCATGGAATTTACAACTATGACTATTTTATTTCTTGCCAGGGGAATTGAAATTTGGTCCGCAGCCTCACTTATGCCAACAGTGTTGTTCTTAATGCAGTAATCATCCTCAGACTCATTTTCACTACTAGACCCCACTTCCGAATCACTTACTTCGTTATCTGATTCAGATTCACATTCACGGACTTCTGTGCGTTCTTTCTAACGGTAACTGTACTTTTGCTTGCTTTTAGGCTTAGCCTTAAAACTTGAACTCTTGCTATTTTTAGAGTGTTCAGTAGCTTTAAATGGTTTGGAACTGCTACTATTTTTGCGACAGAATACCTTCAAATGTCTAGCCGTATGACAGCGGCCACAGGTGTAATTTTTATACTTACAGCGTGATTTTACGTCTCCGTTTTTTCCGCAACAGAAGCATATTAAATCCTTGGAAGATTTATGTCTAAATTGGGCCTTCTTAGTTTGTTGAGCCATGTAATTTACTGACTTGTTTGTAGAACGAATTTCGGTTTGGTCTAACTCTGCAGATTCAAGTGACAATGTTAAAGAAGTTGTTTGCTTTAAATTTAAAGTAGTTTTAAACATTTCTCTTTGGATTCTTTCCGATCGCAAACCCCCCCACCAGGCGGTCCCTGATCATTTCATTGTTGATTTCTTTTATTTTGTCAAAACCACAATATTTTCTGAGAATCTTTAATGCCAAAACATATTCGCTTATACTTTCATCTGGCTTCTGTGTTCTTCTAAAAAAATTAACTCTCTCAGAAACCACTGAGGGTAACAGTTCTACATCGTCAAGTACAGCTTTAATAAAATCAGCATAGGCAAATGAATCGGGTAACACAGGCGAAATAATATTTAAAGTCTTATCAAACATCTTTTGCCCTACAGAGGCCATCAAAAAAATCTATTTGTTCAGAATCAGGAATCTTTTTAGCTCTAAAATAGTAGCTAATTCTGTTGGTATATTGTTCCCAAGTATCATTAGAGGAATCAAATTCCGCAAATAACCCTGCCATGTAGCAGTCATCTCTGAATCGCTATTTGAATTCGAATTTGAACTACCGTTTAAACTCACACTAATATTTTCACTTGCGCCAACGCTCACGGCTGCACTCACAACAGGATTTATTGGAATAACTAGGTTCTCAACACTAGTAGAAGGCTTTCCTTCGTTAATTACGGTTTTTGCATCCGTCTTAGGCATACAGCCTACACTCAAAATTAAATTAACGTAATAATTTAATTTTAAATTCTAGTTAACTTACGTTTAACCTAGAAGCAACTCGAGACTACTTATTGTTTAACAACTAAACCACCGTAACAATTTGTAGCCTACCTAGTTTTTAAATTCTACTCCAACCTACAATGTAACACAAAATAAATTTAAAGTGACTAGGCTTTTAAAGTTTTACGTTATCCCAAACTTTTACAAACACCACTGTTGGCCTAAGCTTGTAGCACAGACCAAATTTCATCGTTTTCGTTAGTTGAAAACGTAAAGCACAACAGCACTTAAACATATGCAGTTTTCTGAGCCGAGTTTAATAGTTTCAAATTTGATTGAGCAACAATCACTGCATGCACAATCGTTGTTGCGGGCTTATCGCACATGGTATCCAAACGGAGAAAGTGGCAAGGTGGCCACACTGAGAACAAGGCATCCTCCATTGAATCGCTGTTTACTTTCCTGAAGAGACCAAATACCATGGGTTCCAAGGGTGGGGCAGCAGGGATAGATGGTGTATTTAGACCACACATGGGGAGGGTGGATTCGGGGTGAGAGGAGAGGGAGTGCGAAGGGAGAAAGGCGGTACCGGGTGAAATATGACTGCACAATGGGGGAATACGGTGTGGGCGGTGCAGGGGTTCGACGGACATTTTCATTTCTTGCTGCTCAGTAAAGTTTTTCGCTGGTGCATGCGGGAATCAGCTAGACCACAAAGAACACAAAAAAAAACAGGCGATAAGTTATGGCTATAAGTCATATAACTTATATTACATGCCAGACGAGATTGAAAAGTTACGATTCTCATCTCTCAGGTGTCCACAGTTGACGACAGTTTAGATGATGTCGCATATCAATGCTACAGTGCAAACCATGCCTAATGACGACACCATTTAGATGGGTAATGAACATGCACTCACCCGAAAGGGACTCTTCTGTAAGTTTTTATTGTGACCCACGTCGGCACACCTCCAAGACTTTGGCCTTTTCTGGGCAGGTACTATTTTCGTTTTGTACCCCCTTCGTTTTGTACCCCTTCGTTGTTAATAAAACCATGTGCCTGCTTTGAGCTCATTCTTGTTTACAAAGCATTTTGGGAAACCAACGGGACGTCATCTTGACAAGTAGGTTGGTAAATTTTTGATTTACAACGGTGATGGAATCAAAACAACAACAGCCCAGTGTAAAACAGGAAGAACATAACGGTTTACATGAAGCGTGCTACTATTGAGCAATTAAGGAAAAAGGTTATTCGGCTGAAGCCCATTTACTGAATTTTTCTTTTTCACTCGTACACCCACATTACTTTACACTGAACCTCGCGTGTAACATTTCTGGTCGTAATGTAACACAACAAATGAGGTGAATTACACCGCAGAAGATTTCTAAATTTTGCGAGCTTTTTTCTGGGTTTAATTTTTTCTGTAGAAAAATAAGTGTCAACCTGAATGCATAAAGAAGTAAAGTAACGAATACTTTTTTGGGAATAATAGGTTCAAAATAATATTTGCATCAACAATTTTAGAATCCTTTATTTACTGTACGTAATGCAGACAATACATTATTGTAGTTTACGTGGTAAGTAGGAGTCCTCCAATCTCTTTGTCTTGGGAAATCTTGGGAAAATAAATGTTTAATGGTCATAACTTCCACGGTTTCGAACAGGTGCCTCTGTGTCTTAAACTGTACATCTGAAAAATAGAAGAAGAAAAAGTGCATTAATTAGTGAAAAGTATTAGTTAAGAATAACTGTAAATATTTCAATTTTCTGCTTATCACGAAAACTGTATGACCGTCATTGAACAGAATGAACCATATATTTTTAGTTTTGGCACCCCTCTGGGCCATTTCTGGGAGGGCAGATGCCCCCTACGACCCCTCTCTCCTCCCCATGGCACGGCCTTGTGATCCTTCATGGAGCTTTCGAAAAACTGATATCAGAAAAGTTGGCTTACTGTTAACCTCTTTTCGCACATGATTTTGTGAACGTTTACTCGCAGCATTTATTGAAAGAAAACCATGCTCTTTTTTGTTTATTAATTTAATTAATTTATTTTTATTTAATTTAATTTAATTTACAGATTTATGCATGTAGAATGCAATGGAGCAAGGAAGGGCCAGTTATGAACTACTGACATCTAGTCTGCAGACTATTACAGGAAAATGAAAACACAATTGTCAAAAGAACAGTAAAAATGTATAAACAGATTACTAGAGATATATATATAGGGTGGGGCAGTAAGGAAGGGCCACCCCTTGCCAATCAAAGACGGTTAATGTTAGGATAATGAAACGTTGCATGATATGTAGGCGAACGGGGGGGGGGGGGGGGGCAACTAACCATGTGTCGATCACTGACCTGATGCATATTTTCAAGGTCATCGTAATGCTAACTTTTAAACCATGCTTCGTAGAACCCTAGTGTAAATTAGAAACTTGTAGACATTGGCAAGGCGTGCCCATTGCAAAAACCTGAACGATATTCGGTACGCTAGTTTAGGAATTACGGAAATTGCAAGCATCATTCTCTTGTGCTGACCGAGTGGCTTTCCTGCCAAACAGTGAGTGTTTCTTTGAAGTCCAGTGGTCCTCAAAGTACGTGAAGCCTGCTTGGAAACAAACAGCAAGTGACATACTGATGACTCGACACAATCTGCTACATTACACGTATAGACAAATTGGTGCTGCAAACTACAGCATATTATGCAAGTTGGCATAATTTAGTCACCGTGGCCATCTAGAAAGTAAAATTGTCCATCCCTCATGTTAACATTTCTGATTTTGTTTCAGAGCTGATCACGGTTACTGAATTATGCCATTGCGTATGCTGCCAACACCATTACCTACCAATAACAATGCGTGGAGTACGAAAGACCCTGGCAGAACTTTTTAGCAGGAAAGCCACCTGTCAGCACAACAGAATGATGCTTGCAATTTCCGTAATTCCTAAACTAAGGTACCGAATTTCGGTCCGCTTTTTGCAGTGGCCATGCCTTGACACTGACTACAAGTTTCTAAATTACACTAGGGTTCCACGAAGCATGGTTAGTTACCATCACGATGACCTTGAAAATTTGCGTCAAGGCCAGTGATCGACACATGGTTAGTTGGCCCCCCGTTCGCCTACATATCATGCAAAGTTGCATTATCCTAACATTAGCCATCTTTGATTGGCAAGGGTGGCCCTTCCTTTCTGCCCCACCCTGTATATAATTAATTTCTTTGAGCCTTAAGTCAGCCGAAGCAACTTAATGCTTGTACGGCTGAACCGGCTCAATTTTGAACATTACCAGACTTTTAGAGAAGAAATATCTGGTAAAGGGAGGTGCCAACCCGAGGAATCGATCCGGGAAACCTCCGGTCATCGTAAGGGCCGAAAGATTGTCCATAATTGGCCAGAATAGTTCCCATAGCCGCTGAAGGAGCATGGTAGCCTCTCACGTTACCCTGGCCGGCAGTCCTGGCGGGGACTTTGCCAAGGTCCCCTTTCCTGGGGTTCGACCAGATCCGCAAACCTCCAGCAACCAGGCTGAGCTCTCTCACAACTCAGCCACGATGACCACAAATGACAGTTAAAATATAGTCTACAGTCATTGATTCTAAGGTTAGTTTATAATAAAACAAAACACAATAAAACAAGGTATACTACATAAAATGGATAAGATCAATGGTTCGTACCACCTGACGCAAACTGAGAGATCTACACTTCGAAATTTCCTTTTTAAAAATTAGAAGGGAAGTCGTCATTAAGAGCATTCCAAACATTAATTACTCGATGAGAAAAGAAATATTTATGGCAGTCTCGTTTTCCCTTGTATATGAATTACCCTACCCCTAACCAAGAAGAAGCATACTGGGTCCATAGTAGGCCTAGTTAAACCATTACGAAGAGAGTTAAGTTCAGTTCATATTTTAATCTTCTAAATTCAAGCAACTCACTGTTTAAAGTTTGTAAGCGTTCAGACTGACTTGTTTCTAAGTACTTTTAAGTATTTGGTAAAATTTCGTAGCATAGATAATCTATATCTGAGATCAAGTGTGACGACTACACAGAGCTAGCATACTCCATGATTGGTCTCACATGCACCATAAACCAAAGTTCTAGTGTCACGGGATACAAAGTAAAGTCTAAATATTGCTGTCCTTTGTTTAGCGTTTTTGACAATGTGATTTTGACAATGTCATTAACCAGAACGAACTGTTCGCTTAGATGGACACACTCAATTCTGAATTTTTTCAGTTATCTTTGAAATAAAAAAGAAGTCAAATGAAGATTAAGTCAACCATGGTTTTCATACCGAGAAACCGCCATTCACTGCAGGGCTAAAACTTTGCCCATTATTTTGGCAGAATAAGTGAAAACATACCGAAATCGGGGATGGCAATCAGAAAATATTCCTTAACTACATACAGTAGTTGCTTGGCATGATCACAAGTAATTAAAATGGAATGTGGTTCAAAATTGAACGCTGCTTTAAAATACCTACAAGCCAGGCACTAAATTAAGGTGACAGTTTCGATGCCAACGAGCAACCGTCCTCAGACCAAAAACCAAGAATCTGCTTAAAATTGAGAAATCGAAACCTAATTCACTTTCACATTTTTTTTGTTCTGTATACGATTCCCCCGCTTCTTCTCCCCCCCCCCCACCCACCTCTTTTCTACGTCCCTTTTCCTTATTTTCTTCCATTACATCACTTTCACCACCCCATTTGTCCATTTCGTTTGAACTGAATGTGAATTTGGTTTCGATTTATTGAGTGTTGAACAAATTCCTGGATTCGATCTGAAGGTGGTGGCTGGCTGGCACCGAAACTGTCACCTTAATTAACTGTGCGGATTTTACATACAGCAGTTTGAAACAGCGTTCAAACTTCGAACTGCACTATTTTGGTATTATATTTTTGGTCATGCTGAGGAACTACAGAGTTGACGAATAAATCCAGTAACAAATAAATCTGAAGGAGGGTGGTAGTCTCTCACTTCAAACGGCTTATCTGGCAGAGACTTACACAGGTAGTCTAGAAATCCGCTTAAACCTAGAGCAAGTGGCACTTGAGAAAGTATGTACTTAAGTATATACTTTGCTCGCAAATGAAGTATTTACTCAAGTTACGTGGACTAGTCTAGAACGCCAGAGCTGAGTGTCAACTAATCACTTATAAAAGTACCAATTCGTCATCATTGAAGCACAAAGCCTATACTTGAAGTGAGTGTGATTACATTTCCAAGCTCTGCAGAACTAAATTAATGAATAGAACGTTCATATGCTGCCAATTTACATATCAAGAATGCAACTTCATTGCCGAACTGGTTGCACACTCATGGGACTAGTTAGAAACAGCCACACTTAAGAAAAAGGATTGCTATTGTTGATGAGTTTAAACGCTGCCCTCGGTGGCAAAGGACAGCTAAACAAATAATGGGAGAAGATTGTTGCAATAGTGCGTACTACCACAGGAAAATGTAGAGGGAAAGTTCTAAAAACAGGTGGTGGCAGATGAGGAAATGAGCCTGACCTAAACGCAGAAAAGGTGGTGCAGTGACAAGATCCTGCCACTAAATAATCTCTATGACAACGATGCAGATGTAGAAATAGACCACACAATAAACTTGAGTTAAAAAGGAGTGCCATCCCTCTATATCTGCACCGCTGAGACCTCTACTCGGGGTTTATCAGAGCTCCCAAAGAAGGCCCAAGATTCTGGTAACCACGTTGATTCGACAGCCACTGTCGTCTGGTAGCTAGTCTTGTAATTTGCCTGGCTTTGTGCTGTGAACAGACGTTACTGTATGAAAATATACAACTATCATGGGCTGACCCATAATAACGGGTTTTGACATGTGAAAAGCGATCTGCAGTACATATTCGTTGTACATTCCCAGGCAACGTCGCCTTCCTGTTGCGAACTATCTGTCCTGTTTGTTCAGTGCACCAACGGCACGGATATCAATATGTGTGTAGTGTCCGACACTTGTGACATCTGGAAACTGTGGTCTATATATGGGTTCTCTTACTTTGTTATAGAATCTCTATTGCACTGCTGTTGCCCAAGGGGAATTGAAAGAGCCGTTCCCATAAAGCAGCAATGACCCTGGCGACCCTTACTACACAATGTGAAACGGTTTTTTTGCCCCACAGAGTCACCTACAATTTGCTGGATGCTTTCTGTAGCAAAGTAACTTGCTGTAATTAGTTATGCTGCATTGTTGGAATAGAGTTTCTAGCAACAGGATGTATCTTTCCAGTGATGTGCTATGCCACTGAGTAAAATTGTTCCAACATCCTGCAACAACACCTGAAATGTTATTCAGAATATTGTGTTTCTATTCGGGAACCAATTCCGCCTCGACGTTCTCTGAGATCTTGCTTTTACGAGTCTACCTCAGAGCTTCACTGCTCTACCAACGTGGTACTTACGGGTATTCCACAGCACACTTGGAAGATACTCAACCTTAAGAGCTAGACAGTTCTAGGGAGATTCTCAGACTAGTGATGTGGCACTTAAGTCTGTACTTTAAGCTAAGTGGGTTTCGAGACTACCACAGTTAGTCATGGTCACCCTTTCCAGCTACTAAGCAGATCAGCTTATTGAAGGTGGTTAGGTGTAGCTCTGCCAAGATATGATGGCACCTCATTCAGTGAAAGTTTGTCGAATTTTCAGTGTCGATTAACAAAAATATATTCCCCTACAAAACAAGTAACACACAGTTTATAATTTGTTTTAAACAACGCAATATTAATGCAAAAAATAAAAAACAAGTTGTTAAAGCTTTAGAGAGTATGATGTAAGGATCCAAAGAAAAAAAAACCTAAAATCAGTACAACAAGAAATAATTGCGTAATTGCGTAAGGTGTGGCTCCCAACATCATGTTCGGCACAAACGTCGCTTACTGCAAAAATACGTCCCAAGAACAAGAACAACACGATTTTGTATTGTTACGTTTAATTTTTTTTCAGTTTTCTTATCAATTGTAATACTATGATCATAAAAGTGGATCCCCAATGGTAAGTGAAAATGGCAGTGCCTAAGGATTGAACGACCATTCAACAACAATTTTGAAAATGACCTACTTACTTTCACCCAAAATCTCTACGCTTGAGGTTTTTACCCCTTGGGTCGTTCCGTTTGAGCATAACGCTTGCTTCTGCTTAACTCATGGCCACTCTCAGGTGAACGCTTGCTTCTGTCGACATTTGCCGGGCCAGCCACTTCATTAGGAACACTTCGCTTTCCTGATGAAGAAAGAACAGAAAAAGATAGCAATTTACAAATTACAAAATATACCAGCCAGAATAATGAATTGCTAATTTTAAGTAATGAATCAGATTATGTTTAGAAAATCTGGCAAAACGGAAGTCCCAGGACACGTGAATGCCAACTCCACTATACACTGGTAATAACCGCGATATAAAAAAAAAAACGGACTAGCTCTCGACTTAATTTGTAGAATTTTTGTGTGAAAAACGGACTAGCTCACGACTTGACTTGTAGAATTTGTGTACTCAAACATTCAATAGTTGGACTACTCTTCGAAAATGTGTCCTACTTACCGCGGACACCATGTGAGCACCCTGATCGACCCTAGAACATGGACGGACCTACTGCCCCCCCCCCCCCCCAAACTCATTATAAATCGAATCGCTTCTCCTGTCAAAATTAAGTTTTTCTAAAAGTTGAAAGAGCCTTCTGATCGAATTACTCCTTTGAAAGGCTGACCCTTTCTGAAACGGGCACCCGCCATCCCTTTTTTTAATATGATTGAGCCTACTTCGAATGTGCTCTCTTCCACTTTTAATTGTTGTCACTTTATTATCATGGCAATCATGGCACTTTATTATTGTTGTCACTTTATGGATCGACAGACCATGGTTCTGTACAACTCATGTATATGGCTCAAGGCCAGCTGAGATAGAAGCTGCGTTCTTGGCTCCACTCCTATTACAGCTGACCCTGATATGGCCACGTTAGGGGCAAAAATTAGTTCACAGATGACGATTGGAGGACTCCACCAGTTACACAAGTGACTTATTTTTGTGCCCTCCGTCCCTTTAGGCGTTAGGGGACCGTAGACAATACGACGTCCTGCAACAGGGGCAGATTCAAACAAGGGGGAAGGCCGGGGGTCAGTAAATTTGTGAAGGCACACATGTATTGGTATTACTATCAAAACGACGAGATAAAGAGAGAGAAAATCAGAAATTCGGACTAATTTCTTGGACTTCACGTAAAGAAAATCGCCGGATTTTCCCAAATTGCTACCCTCTTCGTCGGTAACGAAGGGGGTGGGAGATTAAGTTCGACGTTGCCAGGGACTGGTGGAGCTTCCCCAATCCGCCCATCCCAGGTCAAAAGCACGAGTCCAGGGTTCAGTTCGGGGCTTCAAAACATGATTTACTAGCGCTGAGCAAAGAAAAGATTACATGCTATGGTGGCCATGTTGTTCTCTCTCTGCCTTCACTTAGGTCTCACCACGTCACCAGGTGGCGCATGTCCGTCGCGAGTGGCTGGAAAAGGCCAATTGGGAGGGAAGGGACGAGCAGGGTGGGAAGTGACGAGCTGAGTGAGCGCTAATGACCAAGTTGTCGACGCGCCATTAAGCCTCAACCCCCCCCCCCCCCCACCCGCCCCCCCCCCCCCTCACCTAAAACGGCATACGCACATCGCCTCAAGGTGGACTTCGTGTTACAAATATCTCATTTGGCAATTACATTTCAATGATGGAAAGGACAGAAATAATAAAGATCGAGATTGCGCGTTACAATTCGTTCTGCAAAGATTAATTCATGAATCAAAACATGTTGATGCTTAGGCTCGCGCGCACGCCCTACCTAACGCCTGCTTTAGACGCTTCATGCGGAATCATGCTTAATGCGGGCTGCGCTTGCACTTCTTCTTTTCTTCGTCTTGCGTTGCACTGCACAGAAGAGGTTTTGCGTCCCTGGGGTACGACTTAGTTCTTTCGGTAGAAAATTGTGCCCCGAAGGTGCGGTTTAGTCCACAAGTGAAACATTGTTGAAGACACTGTTGTTGCGTCCCGAGGGTATGGCTTAGTCTCTTTTACATTTGGTTCACTGCACAGTTCTTTGAGTCTTCAAATCGTACCGTGGGGTTGGCTGGCTTTACATGAAGGTGAAGGTTGATGTATGGATCTTCGCCCTTGCCTTTGAGCTCGCTGGGTTGTGGACGCTGTTTGCACTGGTGGTGAGATGTCCTCATTGCCAAGAGACGAGATTTCGGAAGAATTGGACATTTCCTTTGTGCCTTTAATCTTAGTTCCTTGCCGTCACACATCTCCTGTCATTTTGTGGTCGTCCAAGTTAGTCTCATGGTGCCAAATTCGTGCTCACCGAGCCTGCACTCACAGTTCCATCTCGCCATTGCTCTTATTGCTGGAGCCTCGACTCACTCACACCTCTCCCAATCTCCTTCCCCGTCAGCCGCTATCCAGCGATTCGTTTCATCATACTGGCTAGTGACTTCTTTGTTCCAGTCTCCAATTTCAATACCCGGGAATGGTAGTACTGCGAGGAGCTGGATGTAGTCGTTTAGGTGTGCCGGTTTTCTCCTGCGTCTGGTGCGATCGGCAGATTCCGTGCTGGCGTGGTCGGAGTCCTCGGAGTCTTGGGATTCGTCCGGCTCTCTCCAGTCTGGGTCGTCGTCGGGTTCCGAGCTGGCTGAGCCCGAGCTGTCTCCTTTTTCGTCGGACGCTGCGATGTCATATTGGTCGTCCGGTAGTTTGTCCGTGTTGACATGTACCTGTAGAGTTGCCGGATCTTGCTGGTCGTCAGTTGCGGATGTGGATGGCTGTAGTCCCCTCCAGTCCATTATTGTTGGATCCCAGTATGCCTCCATTTCTCTGGCGTTTATGGTTTTGACGTCAGTGGCGTCGTGGATGCATACGATTCTGTAGGTTACGGGACCTCTTTTCTCTTTTATGCGGTAGGGTGCCTTGAAGATCGGTTCCAGCTTCTTTGCGATGCCTTTGTCGGCATTGGACAGGACGTGGCTTCTTATTTATACTAGTTCTCCGACTTTGAATTCTACGTTGCGATGTCGTTGGTCATAGGAGATCTTTGTGGCTCTTGCAGCTTCCGCTAGGTGTGCAGTGACGAGATCATATGCCTTGTTCATCTCTGCTCTCATTTCTTCTGCATGTTCTCGCGGTGTTTTGGGCGAGGTGGTGTCTGGCAGGCTGATGATTCGCAGTGCAGTCCTTGGATCTCTGGTGTGCATCAAGTAGTGTGGAGTTTCGCCCGTGCTCACGTGAGGAGAGGTATTGATGGCATATTGGAGAGTCGGTAGCAACGGTCCCCAGGTGTTTTCATGATCGTGGAGGAATGCGCGAATGCACCTTTTCATGGTTCTATGGGAGCGCTCTGTGGCATTCAACTGCGGGTGATAAGCTGTTGTGCGGTGGTGCTTCACTCCGGTTAGTTCCAGCAGGTTGGTGAAAACTTTGGAGATGAAGGTGGCTCCGTTATCAGAAACCAAGATGGCTGGGGGTCCATGTACGTCTAGGATTTCGTCTCTGAATTTTCTTGCTGCAGTCTTTGCTGTCGCTGCCTCGGTGGGAATCAGCCATACGAATTTAGTAAAGTAATCCATGACTGACATGATGTATTTGTGTCGGTGCATGGTCTCTGGTAGAGGGCCGACAAAGTCTATTCCTAGCATGTGGAATGGCTCTTGCGGGATGACAGGCTGCATGTTGCCAATGCGTCTTTGCTGGGACGTCTTTGCAATTTGGCAGGCGTGACAGGAGCGGACGTAGGCCTTGCAATCCGAAAACATGTGTTGCCAGTGGGCGACTGCTCTGAGCCTCTGCATGGTTTTGGTTACCCCTAGGTGCCCGCCTGTCTGTGGTCGTGACAGTTCTTGAGGTAAGTGTGTCGCAGATTCTTAGGAACGTAGATCCTCCATGCATTTTCCGGGTGTCCTCTTTCAGGTGCCAGCGCGGTCGATGTGGTAGAGGACTCCGTCGCTGTCAAAGGTGTATGACCTGCGTACTTTGTTGACGTAGTTACACGTTTCCTCCTTTCCTGCGAGTTCTGGTCTCGATAGGGCCTTTGAGATTCTACATGCTGCGGGATCTGCTTCTTGCGCTGCCTTTATCTGTTTCTCGTCTCGGATGTCAACTTCTGGCATAGTTCTGATGTAGAGCAGTGGACATTGCAGCGTCTTCTGTTTTTTTGATGGCTTCTTCGATCTTGGCGCTGGTCTCGTTCGGTGGTTCGTCTTCTGTGTCTGGGGTTGTCGGTGCGGGATTGCGAGATAGAGCGTCTGCCACTATGTTTTCCTTCCCCGGCCGGTGGATTACGGAAAAATCAAACGTCTGTAGTCTGATGGCCCATCTCGCTGTCTGTGCCGATGAAGTTTTCTTGGACAGGATCCATTTGAGTGCGGAGTTGTCCGTGACGAGAAGAAATTTGGCTCCCGCTACGTAAGTCTCCCAGTGTTCGATGGCCTCTAGCTCGAAAACCGGGTACTTCTTTTCCCTGTCTTTTAGCATGCGGCTGAAGAACTCGACTACTCGGATTTCTCCATCGATGGTTTGCGTGAGCATCGCCCCCAGTCCTTCCGTGGATCCATCTGACTCTACGACAAAGGGTTGTGTGAAGTCTGGCAGAGCTAGGATGCCTGCAGTTAGTAGTTTGTTCTTGAGAGTGTCGAACGCATGTTGATGTTCGTCATTCCACCGGAAGTCTTGGTCTTTTCTAGTCAGGTGGTGGAGCGAGGAGGCAATGGAGGAAAAGTGGGCGATGAATTTACGGAAGTATCAGCATAGCCCCAAGAAGGCTTCTAGCTTCTTTCTGGTTGTAGGTCGTGGGCAGTTGCGGATGGCTGTCATATGTTCTGATGTTAGCTTGATCCCCTTGGCGGTGACTCGGATTCCTAGGATTTTGAGTTCTGGTACCCAAAGTGACATTTTTCCCTCTTTAGGGTGAACCCGGCCGCTCTTAACCTCTTGAAGATCTCCTTCAGGGCCCAGCAGTGTTCTTTCCAGGTGCGTGTTGCAATAGTGATGTCATCAATGTACAAAATGCATACATTGTTTATGAGGTCCCCTAGGATCGCTGTCATTGTTCTTTGGAATGCTTGGCTGGCCGTCTTAAGCCCGAAGGGCAAGACCTTGAACTTGAATGCCCCGCGATGGCAGATGAAAGTGGTGCAATCTTGGCTAGCAGGGTCTAGGGGAATTTGATGAAAACCCTGCTAGCCGTCCAGGAGCGAGATGTACTTTGCTCCGGCGAGAAAGTGGAAGACTTCATCTGTGCGTGGCATGGGGTAATTGTCCGTCTCGATCCAAGAGTTCAAGTATTGATAGTCTAAAATCGGGTGGAATCCTCCTCCATTCTTTTTTCGTTTGAGAAAAACCGGTGACCCCCCATCGGCTCTCCGATGGTTCGATCCTATTGGTCGCTAGAAGGTCATCTACCATCTTGTCTATCTCTTTCTTGATGGCTGGTGCGGTCGAGTAGACTCTCTGGCAGAGTGGTTTCGCTTCGGGGTTGAGCTTGATGGAGTATACTTTTCCTGCTAATTTTCCTAGCTTTCCCGGAAATATGTCTTTGTTCTGCTCCAGCAGCCAGTCTAGGAACTCGAACTCTCCTTCGGTCAGTTGATTTAGTCTCTCTTGGCCTTCTGTGGATTGAATGAACCATGCCGCGTTGTGGACAGGAGTGTTTGGGTCGGCGGTGTCTCACGTCACCGTCGAAGTTTCCCACGAGGTTTGCGTAGTCTATGTGCAATTTGGTTTTTCTTGCATAGTCGCAGCCTAGGATGCAATTGATTGCGAGATCGTCAACGACTGAAAACTCCATGTTGAGGTGCTTGCCACGAGTCACGATGGGGATTGTGATTCTTCCTGTTGGTCGAGTGCCATCCTGACCATTCGCTAGGCTTGGCGACGGACCTGTGTGTGGCCTTAGGTGACTTGCAGCATCTGGGAAAATTGCCATGAGCCAGTCAGTTCTGATGTGGCTCATTGTGGCACCTGAATCGAGGCCAGCGAAGAATCCTTTGTTGAAGGCAAGTACGTGCATTGATGGCATGTTTTCCGGTGGTCCAAGGTTGAGAGTTTGCTGCGATTGCTGCCTTCTCGGTCGTTTTGGCATGGAGCAGAAGGTGGAAATGTGACCAATCTCATCACAGTTATAGCACCTTACCGTTTTGTGCCATGGCTTGGGGCTTGTAGGTTGTCTGCAAGGTTCCCTGTTAGCCACTCGTGGTTGCGGTGCGTCTGCGCTTGGCATTTGTCGCTCTGTGGCAGTTGCTGCGGGTGCGGCTGAAGCGGGGAAGAAAGGTTGGGAGATGGGGTCGAGGCCTGCTGTCTCTTTGGGTGCGGTAACATGCATCGAGTCTACTTCGCTCGAATCAAACAACCTCGGTGGTGGGACGGAGACCACTGTTCTCCGAGGCGTCACTTGCAGCTGTATTGGCCCCGCAGTGTGCGGTTGTTGGTGCGAGGCCTGTGCGACTTGGAACGGGATGCTAATACTTTGGGGCTGTGGTCTCGTGTCACTACGCCTGTGGTTACCCTGTTGTTCTTGTCTACGTTCGGGAAAGCGAATGTAGTTTGGGAGTTCTTCGAGAGTCTCGAGAAGTTCATCTGGTGACCGCACTCTCAAAATGGCTAGCTGGATTCTTAATTTCTCATGCATTTGGCCAATGATCAAGTCTGCTTGCTCTTTGGAAGGTAGCTTGTACTGTAGCTTGTTGATGCAGTGACGGATGCGTACCACAAACTCAGCTGGCAGCTCCAAGTACTGTTGTTTCGTGTTGTAAATCTTTGCGAGTCTCTCAGAGTCAGTGGTGCGTTTTTTATACATTTTGCGTAATGCTGCTTGAATTTCGTTCCAGTTGTTGGGTTTGACTGGCAAGGATCCCCACCAGCGCCTGTATTTGCCCTGCATGCAGCATCGCATTACCGTGTGCAAATCTTCGGTGGTGATGGTGTTGCCAGTTAGTTGCAGTGTGGTTGCATCAATCCATTCGTTTAGGTTTGTGGTGTCATTCAGTACTTGGGGTTTGAAAGATTTGGCAGTAATCACATTGGCAAGACCTGACAGCCAAGGAGGGTGCTCAGAATCCTTGCTTTCATTCAGATATGACTTGTCAGGGTCAAAATTCAATTTATTTGGGGATAAATCTTTCGCATGATCATTAAAAGTCAGTTTGGGTACCGTTCTGGGGTCTATTTCCCGAAAATTCGGTGAATGTCCGATGTTTGTGTTCGTGGGTTTGTCTAAAAATGCGTTGTGGTTTTTGGTGCTGCTAGCAAATCCCTTGCTGTAATCATCTTGTTTGATCACATCACGCAATTCTAGTTGGTTTATCCGCTCTAACATTCGTTATATTTGGCCGACATGTCATTTAATTCCATTCTCTGCTCATAATTCTGCCTGCGCAGTTCTTTATTCTGATCAGACAACGAATTTATTTCCAAATTTTGGCGTTTCACATCGTGCGTGCTGCTAGAAACGTTTGGTAACGGTAGCGCTGCGTTTGCTTGGTCAGTGCTGCCATCTAGCGGCGGGAATTGCAAGCTTGACTGGTCGTTGGCGTTGTTGCTCAATGGCGTGTTCATGTCGTCGATCGTGCGAGTTTGAGACATGTTTGACGGTGTTTGCAACGTTTCAACTACTATTCCGTCTATGGTAACACTATAGGAGGTCGAATTTGACTTTTCTTTGACATAAATTTGAGAGTTCATGGCCTGGAAGTTCAAAAAGTTCAGAAACGAAATCGCCGGTTTTCAAAATGGCATCGCTTTTGTTTCAGAGACTGAATGACGTCCACTACGGGGTTCACAGAGATGTCAGGAGGGGATGACGTCACTGTTTTTGAACGCATGCGGCGGTTTCAAATTGCGAAATGTGGTGCAGTTTTGAGTTTGACAAGATTTTGCGTTTTGAGCCATTGAAATCGATCCTAAAGTTTTCGGAAATATGCGCAAATGTTCATAAGGTCCACTTTGTCTCATTTGGTCGTGGTCCGGTAAGGGATTCCCTGATAGCTATTGGCCTGGAAACAGTTCAACACTATTGTGTAACAAAGTTCTTACCACACAATTTTCCTTCATCGTCGTCCATCGTGTTAATTTGTTTGCAATTTCAAGTTTGTATAGTTTTCTATTTTAGAGAAAGTTTCTTCTGCTTAATCGAGACCCAACCAAAATTTACTGCCTCGACCTAACCTGCGTTTTCGATCGGTTGCGAGTCTTTTTTTTTTCCTTTGTACGGTAGTGCGGCGTGGCTTTCACCGCTCAGCATTTGTTTTCAGAGTTCGTAAAATGATCTGAATTCAAACCTGACGGGCGTCATCTCTTTGCCAGGGACTGGTGGAGCTTCCCCAATCCGCCCATCCCAGGTCAAAAGCACGAGTCCAGGGTTCAGTTCGGGGCTTCAAAACATGATTTACTAGCGCTGAGCAAAGAAAAGTTTACATGCTATGGTGGCCATGTTGTTCTCTCTCTGCCTTCACTTACGTCTCACCACGTCACCAGGTGGCGCATGTCCGTCACGAGTGGCTGGAAAAGGCCAATTGGGAGGGAAGGGACGAGCAGGGTGGGAAGTGACGAGCTGAGTGAGCTCGGCATTCTCACAACGTTTGTTACATCATTTTCTGGGGGTGGGAGTCGTGACAAAGTGTGACTGAGGAAAGCAGCCAAAACCTTTCAAATTTTCGTGACGTCATTTGCGTATGGCCTCCATTACTTTGTATACAATAATGATGTGTCACCATCCAGTGGGATGTAAATACAATGGTAGTACGGCTCCTAACACGAGCTGCAAATTACAAGAGACCATAACCGTAGTAAACTATCCGGCCCGACCTATAACGATATTAGTGAGGTAGACAAACTGGCCACCACGAGTGGTCCATTTCATTTCTTCGAGATCTGTTCGGGAATTGACCAAGCAAATTGCATCAGTGAATTTTTTTTGCAAAGCGAGTCCCGCCATTACTACCAAATAGAGGCAACTGACAAAACGCCTAATTCACTAACTTAATCCCAGTAATCACCCGGAAAATACCTTACACGTACAAATAAATCAAGTTCCGTAAATTTGCAACATAGCTAATAAATATCTCAACTGCACGTAGCTCTTCAGTAAATGGCGACATGTTCGTTTATCCAGAAAGTGTTTCAAGGAAGGTAGCAATTTTGTACGGAAGGCCCTCGGTTGACGTAAAGTGGCAACAACACAAATCAATAGCATCAGCGGCACTTTCGGCAGCCATATTGCCCAACCCAGTCGCATGTGCTATTTTTCAACCACTGTAGTAGAGCCGTGCCATAACTCATCCCAATCTATACACTTGTGCTACAAACAACTATTAACTTTTAAAATATTCAAGGATTTTTAAAGAAACAATTCAATGCAAAGTTTCATTTTGTACTGGTATGCATAGTGAATTATAGGCGTTTGCCATTTTCTAACGGCTAACAGAATTGGTAAATGGGAATCATATTTCACCCACTTCACATCCGAATCATAATTGTTCATAGTTGCAAACCTGGTGTTCGAAATATTACTTATATAGACAGTTCAGTTTGAAGGATACACAAACAAACTAAGGAATTAAGATTCTCGAGATACCTACTGTGGACACACACACACAAAACAAAGCAAAAAACAATAAAAACTACGATTTTAGTTATATATATTGGTTACTTTTTCAGTTGTCTTTTCTACCTTCGAAAGAGTTGCACGAACGGTGTTGCAGAAAGAACATTCCCACCAACAATGGCTTGATATACTATCACAACAATGGATCGTTTGCTAACAAATGCAAATCATCATTGTACAAATATGTTAGATGATGGCGTTCGCCAACAATGTGGTGAGACTGTCACTTTATTGCCCTCGTGGCTTTGCCACGTAGGACGATAGAATTATGCCTTTACCGGACAAGCAGATTCACGATTTGAGGCGCAGCCATCAGTGATACTTCCGCTTTGAGATTGTGGGATAGCAACCGCCATTAAGGTTGAACATGGTGGGCAAATTCGAAGTCGCAATAACTGACGAATGTTGGAGAAACTTAAGTCCGACGATTAGGGTAAAACACAAACAGCTATAGTCAAACTGGGATACTGTTTGCAAAATTTATCCTAGCACAGGCAAAAGTTTGGAACAATTTTCCAATAGTTCTTCGATTTTATAAATTGACGTTTGCATCATTTTTAAGAAGCACAGCGTTTTAACGTTTGTGGAAATATTTAAAATATTTCGTTGTGGGGGTCGCTGTTGAAGTAGACAGATTATATTGTTACACTGTAGGAGTGATTAGGTCAGGAATGTGAATTATGGGATGTGTATCTCACGAATCTCACTCCGGCGAGAGCAGACGTGAGACTGCCCACCAGGTTTCTTTTTCTAATTGTTGTTTTAATCTCAAATTACTGTTATGCTCTCTAAAGGGCGTTACAATAATTTTGTAAATACAATAAATAGATTGTAGGATTGGCCTCTCATGAATCTCATTCAGGCGAGAACAGGCCGTGTTGGCGTTACCGACGTCGGCGAAGTTCCTGAATAACTGCAAATTGCGAAGGATTGGAATGCATTGCTTCTAGTACAGTTGCAACCCCCTGTTGCCACTCAGGAAAACAGCAACAGTTTTACCACGATGTTACCGAACGCCATTGTCTAACTGATGCTCGAGTACATGTTTTATCGAAAGATTCTACTTACCAATCATACACCCCACACATACCCCCTCGTCTTCATCTTTCCTTTTACCAGCTGAAAACATAAAAAACAAGGACTTTTGTTAATACTACGAAGGCCAGACTGGGAGATACTGTTAATGCACGTAATATTTTCCTCTTGTATGAAGGTCTATGTTAGAAGAACACTATTACCCTACCAACTGGCACCTTATACAGGGTGATCCAACTATTACGAGCCGATATCTTGAGAACGGCTAATGAGAGAATAATAATGATAGAAATGCAATGATGGGTGTGATGGGGGACGTATACACAAGAAAGAAAAGGATGACCTTGAATTGATATTTCAAGGTCATCCTCGTGCTATCTTCCAAACGAGATACGATACGGCAAAAAGGTAAATTAGAAAAATAGGAATAGACGTTGTCGGCCAGTAAGCTATACAGCTTTTTGAAGACCCAAGCGGCAAAAGTGGAAAGAATCACCATCGTAAACATTTGTTTTTTGCCGCAGGAGGGAGGAAACCCTCGTGCAGCGGGCGGGAAACAACCAGTGAAAAACCCGTACATGTACACTTCCCTTTCCAGAATCGAACCCGGGTCTGTAGGAAGCCAGAGATATATAGCTGGGACCAGGACGCCTATCGAATCAGACGCCCCAGTGCTCGCAGCTATGCGTGCACCCAAGTTGGACGCAAGGAGCCAATACGACCAACAACAACAAAAAAAAAAAACGATTCAAAATCGGATAATAAATAAAATAGTCACGATGCAGTGCAGCCAGCATGTTCAGAATTTCATTTTCAACATCATCGTGACTATATTATTTATTTATTCGATTTTTGAATCTTTTTTTTTTTTGTAGGTCATATTGTTTCCATGCGTCCAACTTTCTAATTTACTTTTTTTGCCGTATCATAACTCGTTTGGAAGATAGCACGTGGATGACCGTGAAATATCAATTCAAGGCCATTCCTTTTTCCTCGTGTAAACGTCCCCCATCACGCCCATCATTGCATTTCTATCATTATTATTCTCTCATTAGCCATTCACAGGATATCGGTTCGTAACACTTTAGTTGGATCACCCTGTATAACTAATTATTAGTTAGTTAATTTGTCCCAGTGAACATTAGCCCATGGTCAAGCCAAACAAGCGAAGTACCTGGTTTTGGAGTGATGAGAAAATCCCAAGCAGAATCTCTCCCCCTCATCTGGGTACGATCGGCTGAATGCACCTAGTACTCTTGTGTTGCAGGATCTTAACACTCTCCTAATATTAACCCTTGATATTTACTGACAATGAGTTTATAAAGAGTTCTCTACTAGGAAGGAGGAGTATGGTATCCTATGAGGATTGCAGCACCCAGATTGGTGAATTTTTCTGCTGTAAAATGCGTGCATGTAGTAGAGAATTTTAAAATGGCCTGATAGGCATGCGATGCTAAGTTGGCAAATCCGTTTTTAGAAGGAAGAAAAAGGACACGATCTCACACCATGCCATTCTTCCATGTATAAATCGGCGCATTCTGCCACTGAGCTATCATCACCTGAAAATCAGGCTTCTTTTTAAGGTCGTAACAAGATGAATGCTCAAAAATTTGTTGAATCAAGCCTTGGCAGTAGACCAACTTTTATTTTAATATACTCGATGTAAATTAAAGGAGCAGCGAAGCCGAATGCTGCAATTGAGTGCATTGAATCCGATAACAATATTCGATAAATATGCAATTTAATGTAGGTGGTCACGATGGCTGAACAGTGATAGAGCTTGGCCGTTTTGTTTGAAGGATCTGATGTGATCAATGACTGGAAAGGAGACCCTGACAGAGTGTGTAGTATGAGAGACTACGCCATGCTCCTTCAGCAACTATGGAATCTAATCTGGCCTATTTTGAACATTATCTTGGCCCCTTGTTGTAATCGGAGGTTTTTCGGTTCGCATCCTTGGGTGTGCCCCCCGCCTCCCAATTAACTAACGTCAAAATGTCGAGTATAGTTCAGAATTGAGCAGTCATGTGTATGAGCGTTAGTTTGCTTCAGTGTCCTAAGAATTTATTTTATAAAAAAGCTATAAGGGGATTGGGTCAAGTAAGGAAGAGAAGCCAATATTTTTAAATCATAAATGCACAACACGACCCTGCAGTACCATGTGTACTAATGTCACACATGCACAAAAAAAGTAGGGATTTAGAATGGAAAATTAAACTTTGATCTGTAATTCACTTCCTGACTCTATAAACTACCGGAAAAGGATCGTTTTGGGATTTTGCTATCAAATAAAGCTAAATTATATAAAACGAAAATCAGCTGTGTATCATAATTAGAACAAGTCGTACCCCGACCAAGACCCTCACCAAACATAATTAGATTAGATTAGATTAGATTTAGATTAGGGGTTTGAATAATGTCTCTATAATGTGTGGTGCAGTGGCGACCCGGACCACTGCACTGTGACTGAGGTTGGTGCTAATGACCAAGCTGTCGACGCGCCATTAAGCCTCAATCCCCCCCCCCTCCCCCCCAAACATAATTCCCATCTTACCTTTAAGTTTCAGTTTTTAACTTGGTTATTTCAAATTCCTTTAGGCGATGTCTTCATTGGCATAATTTTAGAAATTAATATTGTTAAGACTTACAGCTGAAAGCAGTGCCGAAGCAAGGCGCTTGAGTGCCCGGGGCTAGTAGCTCATTTAACGCCCACTTTAAGCTCTATTAAAGAGATTGCAACCTCCCCTTCGTCTCAAAAATGAACCTATCATAGTGCCTCAGAGATAATGCCAACAAACTGAAAACACATGAATCTGACATGAAAGGGTGAGGTATAGGGGATTGCAATTATGTTTAATTTACGATAGAAGTGCCATCTTACTGGCAAGAAAACTAACAAAAACGTGACTTTCAGAATTTGGCAACAAATATTTAATTTTCGGCCCGGAATATGGCTCTTGTTCACAATAAAAAAGTTAAAACATTAAAATAGATGGGAGCTGCCACAAATTGTGGACTTCAAGAAGCTGCCATATTGAATGATTTTCCAACATGGTGGCTATGTGACGTCCACAATTTGTGTCAGCTCCTACGTTTTTTTTTTAGTATTTTAACATTTTTATTATAAACGAGTTTCAAATATCGGGCCGGAAATTTAGTATTTGTTCCGTATTCCTGTTCTTGTAAGATTTCCTACCAGTGTATCTACATAGGGCATACCTCTATCATAACTAGTGCTGCAACTCACAAATAAATGTTTCAAGACTGTATTTAGGCTAAGCTTCGCCAAAGGTGATGTTCAACTTTTTTTCCAATTTTTTTAGTTGGAGGAGGCAGCATTTTCAGCGCCTTTTCGGCGCCTGGGGCAGC
>JAHWFP010096534.1:23771-77449 GCA_023313725.1 Lithobius niger
CCCGGCCGCTTGCTCCGGCACTGGCTGAAAGCAAACATTTGAACCATTAAACCATTAAAACAACTCATTTCAAACTTTGCTTCACGTTTTATGTAGACACAAAGTTATAAATGGGATTACACAACCACAAACTCTCAAGGAAAAACAACAGTTTGTGAATAAACCCATTGCCACGAATGAAAATACAATTTTCAGAAATGTATGTTTATAGAACTTCACAAAAATAAACAATAGTTTTCTGTGCACAACGAAACAAAAGTCGAATGTTCAACTTCTCAAAAATAAACAATCGTTTTCTGTGCACAACGAAACAAAAGTCGAATGTTCAACTTCACAAAAATAAACAATCGTTTTCTGTGCACAACGAAACAAAAGTCGAATGTTCAACTTCAAAATGATTTCTAACCTGTTGAAATTAACAAGACGGACAGCAAGAGCAGAAGAGCCAGTTGAGTTGGAGATGCCATGGTTTTTCAATGTCTTCAATTTGTTGATTCGTTAAACTTGCTGCACTGCGGTCGGTGTGATGCAGAACGTCGTTTACGGTTGTTTTATAGGCCAGCATGCGCGTTCATTAATAATGGCTACGTCACTTCGCCATGCACGTGCTACTTAACCAAGGTATATAAAATAATATTACTTAACATTGGTTGGCGCAAAGCGTATGTGTATCACGTGCCACCTTTCGACTAATAGTCGCAAAGCACGTGTGTGGAAAGAGGGCGAGTAAGCGGGTTCGAAGAAATCCTTTCTGCATGATAAGAGTTAAAGCTGAAGAGCACTGTATGCGTTTGACCGAGGATAAAATTGATCAACATTATTTACCTTAAACTGGATGGCTACTAGAGACAAACAGTGGTATATCGGCCATACTGATTAAAATGAATAGCTCTTTATGAATAATGCTATGTGCTCTTTAAATCTCCCTAATTAACTTAAACTAGCGGAGTCGCTCGCTTCCTTTATACCGCTCTTGGTATAGATTATTGTCTTATTCAAATAAATTGTGCTGCGGAAGCTGCACAGTAAAAGCGACGCCAGAGCCGAACACCAGGAACCACACGTCGCTTTTATTTTTTGTTACTACCACACTTTACATGGGTTTCCTTGTTTCACATATTTTAAGAATTTTCACTTAGAAGCCATCTTCTTTCCCGCTACGTGTGATGCGTTGAAACAAGAACCACTTGTCGCCTATAATTTTTGACGAATATAAAATAGCAAAATAGTATCTCATTTTGCTCTGTTGATCTCAACCACCCAACACTTTACATGGGATTTCTAGTTTCACTTATTTTAGCACAACTTCTCTGGATTATTGATAAGGAGTGAACCATGTAATGGGTTAATGTATACACTACCGGCCGAATGTTGCTGTACCTTAAATTGCTAACGTTATTTCTGGGGGAAGACGAACAATATTATTTTTTTTAATCAAATATATTGTGCTGCATAAGCTGTACAGTACAAGTGACGACATCTACCACCATGGCACACACCACTCAGTTGTAATTTGTGTTAGTACGACATTTTACATTGGTTTTCATATTTCACGTATTTTAAGAAATTTTTGAGCTGTCAGACCTACGCAAAGCTTAACTCGTACCCAAAGCAGCTCGTAAAGTAATAAATATGAGGAGAGAACCAGCTGTTGGTTTAACGTGTACACTACTGGTCGATTCTTACTGTTTGTAACGTTGCAAATGCAGAGGTAAAATATTCTTAATACCTTTTTCGGTTGTTAATGGTAATTTAGTATTTACGTTATTTAGTATTTTTAGTATTTAATCTTTTTCGTATCTTTGCGTAATGTGATTTAATTTAAATGCTAAACAGGTTTTCTGTCGTATTGGATTTTAAACAGCCATAAAGCAAGTCAAGTCCAACAGCTTTCCCACCCGTGAACTGCACGTGCTTCATTCTTGAATGAGGGCTATTCAGATGCTGCCACTCACAACAACAACCGTTGCCCCCAATACATTGTTGCCGCACGTTCCTGAAACGTTCGAAGCTTTCACGAAAAAAATCAGTCAACAATCAATGACGTCACATATTGTTGCGGTATTGTTGCCGATTGTTGCGTGGGCTAGATATTCGTTAATTTGGGGCATTTAGGACCCTTCTCGTTTCTTAAAAATACGCCTACGCTAAAAACGGTTTAATTTCCTGTCTTTTGACACATTCTTCACATTTTTAGCCTCCTACTTCCAGAGGAGAAGAGGTACATATATACAGTATGTCCCAAAAGTCCCGTACCAGTCAAATAAATCCGTAAGACTTGGATATGGGTTGCTGACAACAGCATACTCGTATAGGAAGTCACCTATGGAGAATCCGATGATGCCATCCAAAATGACCTTGGAGGTCGTATTCAAGGTCATCCAATTTGTATCTCCTAACCTACGCAAGATAGGCGCATAAAGTAAATTAGAAAGTTGTGGGGGATCGTGCTACTTGTATAACACAAGAAGCAGAACAAAAATCGCATGCAAAACAAAGAAGCTGGGTAGTTGCAGAGAAGCCATTCACGGGGCAGAAGAAAATACAGACATAGCTGAACCATCAAATGAAACGGTAACAAAGATAGCATTCTTGCCTGGTTTTGCTAATATTGTAAAATAAACACCAGAGGAGGATTTATGGCAAAAGAGCCGGGCGGACATGCTCTGTAATGCCCCGTTTTGTCACGAAAATTCAATGGCTTTTTCTTTTTTTTTTTTTTGCTGTATACCTCCCGCTCTTAACCTGCATATTCATAATTTTTTCCCCAGAGCCCCCCAGATATAGCGCCAGAAGCGATCATTTAAACAATTTTGAGGTTTTCTTTTACTGATAGGTCCTTTTAGGTAGAAGGCCCTTCCTCCCAACCCCCTCCGCCCCCCATGTCCGTTAAATCCTCTCCTGATAAATGCATACGACCGATGAGCCGATTAGGCCGACGTCAAGACACATTAACTTAGCACACTAAGTGTCTGTGTAAGTGCGAGTGTCTGGGTAGTAAGAAACAGATATGTCACCATGACTTCAAAAGTACGAGTCCCAAATTCAACTAATATGAACCATGGTTTAAATTCTGGTAAATGCACATAGGTAAACGCACGGAAACTCGTGCATTTACTTTTGGTAAATGCAAGGACGGATGCTCAAGCTTAGAAAAACCGACTAGTGGTTAAACGAAAATGAAGAAAAAAAAAGATTTGAAAAAAAAACCTTTCAGGGCTTGCCCACCTGGTCCTTTTGCCTTAAATCTGCCACTGGCGTTTATTTTACAGTATTACCAAAACCAGGCAAGAAGTCTATCCTCGTTACTGTTTAGGTTGATGGTTCAGCTATTTTTTTTATTTCCTGCTGCCCCATGGATGGCTTCTCTGCACCACCCAACTTCTTTTCGCCAATATCTTTCGCCTTGTTTTGCGTGCGATTTTTGTTCTGCCTCCTTTGTTGTACAAGTAGCACGATCCCCCATAACTTTCTAATTTACTTTATGCCTTTATCTTGCGTAGGTTAGGAGATACAAATTGGATGACCTTGAATAAGACTTCCAAGGTCATTTTGGATGGGATCATCGGACTCGCCACAGGTGACTTCCTACACGAGTATGCTATTATCAGCAATCCATATCCAAGTTTTAAGGATTTATTTGACTGG
Source organism: Lithobius niger (assembly GCA_023313725.1). Classification (NCBI taxonomy): domain Eukaryota; kingdom Metazoa; phylum Arthropoda; class Chilopoda; order Lithobiomorpha; family Lithobiidae; genus Lithobius; species Lithobius niger. The sequence continues at coordinate 27,420 of JAHWFP010096534.1, forward strand.
TACGGGACTTCTGGGACCACTTTTCCGATTGGTCGAGCCATTCCGGAGTTACGGGCTCCTGAACGATCATTTTGATTGTTTTACATTGTTTTAACCATGTGATTAGGGAACAATGCCACTCAGCAAACTCCAGATCCATTCTTCGTGCACGTGTTATGTCTTTGCTAAAAAGTTGATTGTTGAAGGGTAAAATAAAAGAATCCGTGTTTCAGCTAAACGCATATAGATTTAAACCAAACTATGCTACGTTGTATAATTTCGAGGCCCTCGAAATTAGCAGCTAGAAACGATAGAATGATGCATTTATTTCGTAGATGCAGGCTTTCAGAGCTGAGTTGAATTGTTTCAAATAGGCTAGCAACATTTAATGCATAAACAATGCATGCAAAAACCTTTGTAGCGCCATAGCCGTAAAAAAGAGGATTATATGATTGAAGTTAAAATGTACACGGATAAAAATTGGATAATTATTATTAATTGAAATGAATAGGTGCAATTTTCTGAATTGTACATTTGATTATTTCAATGAATATTATCCAATTTTTATCCGTGTACATTTTAACAAGTGAAGTGAAACTTCAATCATATAACCCCATTTTTTACGGCAGACTTGACGTTTTTGTTAGCGATTTTTTTTATTATTGGGTTGATATACCAAAGAACAGAAAAATATATTCATTACTTCATAACGTAGGTCGTAAAACATCGCGGTTGGGGCAGTAATGCAGAGGGGGGGGGGGGGGGGGGGGAGTGGGGGGAAGGGGGCCTATTTAGTAGTTTTACTGTTTCTGCCCATTTCCTCCGAACCCGCTTCGGCCTCTTACTCGTCCCTAGCGGCAAACCACCTAGCTTTTCCCAGAAAAATCCGAATTTTCCACACAACGAAAATTTCACGCATCACACTGAATATTTGCGACAGCCGGTGAATCCCTTTTGCACCGCTGCCCTCGATTTTCCGCCGCCGAACTAGTTCTCGGTTTCCAGCGCTCCAATGCATTTTCCCATTATGTTGAAGACAACGTCAGTGTCATAACCTCACCTTCAAGGGGCTTCTCCCTCGAGAACTTCTCTTCACGACGATTGTTCCTCGAGATCTTGCGGCAACCAACTCGGGTCCCTCATTTTCACACCGAACTCCACCTCTATACTTGACATGCCCCCCTACGGCAGTTCCTAACGTCATGTTCTTTTTATGACAACAACACTACGTAGTGTTGCCTTCATCAACGTAACACCTGCCACCAACACCGAATCCTGTCGCTAACGTCGAACAACAACTCTTCTCGCCGACAGCCAGCAAAACAAGCTGAATGCCTACCATTCCCCCACGAACTCTTCAAGTCCTTCCAACCATAGACACTTGTCGAATCCAGAATAATGTGATCCCATGCCATCATGTCTTCCATTGTCCCACACCCCTTCATGAAGAAACTCTCGTGACATCTTCTCATACCTGCAATCGTGACAACATCCTCAACCATCAAGATGGATCGTCCCGTCTCCCCAACCACTTTAAGCTAAGCTCTCCCTTTTATTCGAAAGGCTTACGAAACTCGACCTCAACTTTCATGCTCTGCCATTCTTCAGAAAGTTTCCTTCCCATTGCAGATAGCCTTTACGCATTTAAATCTACCGAGACTAGCTTTCCTCGGGAACCCAGCTCACCCCCTTGGGATGGGAACCCTTCATGTGGTGCCCGCCACCATGGATTAATGAGGTCAACTGTAAATGCAAACATTTACAGGTAGTTGATATTTTCGTACCAGCAACTAGAAATTTTTCCGGCAGTTAAAATTAGTTTCTATTGCCTTATCGAAAATATACACTACCTGGTACCCACCTAACCTGCCTTCTTGAGTCACCACCATGATATATCGAGAGAAAAAGTAGATGGCTGGCTATCGCCAAAACACCATTTATGGAGGGATGGGTCGCTGAGCTGGGTGGATCTTAAGAGTTTAAATCCTTCAGGGTAACACAATAATACAGGAACTGGAGCAAAAATGTACAGGTAAGTTATATTTTCGATAAGGCAACAGAAACCATTTTTTGACTGCCGGAAAAATTGAGTTTTTGGACAAGACAACTGAAATTACTCGTCTCTTGGCTCCTCGGCAAAATGAATTCAATCCAAAATAAATATTCGGGCAAATAAAATAATTATTTTGATCATGTGCGTTGTTCTAAAATTCGAGATTTTTTCTTAAAGGCAAACATCCAAAAAATAAATAAATCGAAGAAAAAGCTCTACTGAGGGGTAGAAAGAGAGTCAACAATTTGTAAAGATGCCAAAGCTTGAATGCACTATCTCTTAATGATCTCATTAAGTACTGAATGGGGAGCGCAAATTTAATTGGAACTGTATGTCCTAAACGAACGTAGTGCAATCGTAAATACAATTCTAAGAAAGAACATTAAAAAAATTAGCAATTGCGAGCCTAAAGAAGACCTTTTTTTACTGCAACGGTGTAGGTCGTTACATTACGTGACTAAACCTTGAACCACGAACTAATTAGTACAATTACAAGATGAAGATTGCCAAAGATGCAGTTAACGAAACCTGCAGAAACACGCTACCGTCCTAACATCTGGTAGCAGCAATAAAGGCCATTTGCAGTCAGTTTGTGTATTTATAAATTAAATTAATTATCGGCTGAGAAGTGATGCAACGAAGACGAATATGCGACAAAACAGAGAAGTTCTATAATCTATCTGTGAGTCTGCTACAGTATGTCATGTCTGTATTAAACAGTGCTGCTTATCTAACGCTTCCCGCCAATTTTAACGTGTTCCTTCTTTTTTTCTACACTGAAAATCTGAAACAATAACGAAATTCTAAGTAAATCATACCGACTATAGGAAATTTTGATTCTGCAAAGCTACTAATGAATGGAGGAGCGAATGATGTACTGCATGAAAGCATGGTACCTCGTGCCACTCTGAATGGATATACTGTAGGCTAAATTATTAGGCAAGTTTTGAGGAAAAAATCATTAGGGCAAACTCGGGTAATCTGGCAAAAGTTCTGGTTTTTCCAAGGCTGCAGGACAAAATAATTAAATGTAAGCCTAAAACATGCAATGTGTGGAAAAACGACAATAAAAACTGTAAGAACGTGTGTGTGTGTGGGGGTGGGGGGGGGATTGAGGCTTAATGGCGCGTCGACAGCTAGGTCATTAGCACCAACCTCAGTCACAGTGCAGTGGTCCGGGCTGCCACACATTACAGAGATAGTAAACAAACCCCGAATCTAGATCTTGTCATACATCTGTACCTCCTGCAAAAATTAAAAAACTCCGGACAGGAGGACGGACTTATTGCCCAGTTGATGCGCAATGTCTCGCGGAAGATGGAAAGTATGAAACTCTTGGCAGTTTCTAAAAACATTAATTAGTTTGTGTGCAATTGAAAATTAGAAATTACTATCAAGTCAGGGTAAGGTGGCACCACCACTAGGCTAAGTTCGCAGTAGGGTCAAAACCAAGATATGATCACAAACTCATCAATACAATAATTGCATGCATGGAACATATTTATTGCTTTTAAAAGGTATACATGGAAAAAATACGTCCTACCTTGATGGGTCACCTACTCATCTTCACTGCTTGACACCGCACATTGAAGACACTGCTTGACACCGCACATCCACCAGTTCCAGAAAAAGTAACACACTTTTCTTGCATCCACTTTTCACAATCACTGTACTGAATCCATGATGTCTTTCTTTCCTTGTAACTTTTACTGCATGCAGGACAATACCAGTCACCATCACTGTCAGGATTTGCCGCTCGGTCCAGGCGCTTGTGGAAAATCAGGAGAAGCACTGGAAGAAGATGCAGAAGGACAAGGATCGGCAGTGCGCCACAGTTCTTACAGTGCTGCACCACGACGATGCACAGATGCAACTGTGGCAATTGCGACAATGCATCCTGCACTGATGTTCTGTCTACAGTTTCAGGAGTATAGCAAGTTGTGCTGAAGGAACTGGGAGACGACATGATAGATGGTATCATCAGCTGTTGAAGGAGTCGTACTGTTTGGCCCAGTTTTTATTGCCTCCTCAGAAATTCTCGCTGAATTAAAAGGTGCAATTCGTGTAGCTTCAAACCCAGCAAGAATATTTCGCGGTGTAACAACTAGCAGGATGGCAGGTGAAAGAAAGAATAAAAATCGAAGCGACTAGGTTTACCAGTGGGATCTTTCTCCTGAATTTTCCGTATTTCATGACCCCAAGCATTTTTTAGAGGTTTGTAGACTACAGCATCCAAAGATCCCAGGAGCTGACTTGTGCGGGCAGGGAAAGTCAAGATTTCTACTTTTTCTTACGTAATGTCTAGAACTTCTGGGCCGACAAGAGATAAGTTCGAGTCCATCACCATTAAAGATGGTTCATCCTTGGGCAAACGCTTCACAAATTCTTTGAACCAAAGTGCAAATATGTCCTTGTTTATCCAGCCTCTTTCTTACACTTCTACTATTTTTCAGCCCTGGTGGATTCCCTATTCCCCGAAAATAACGAGCGTTGGACCAAGTTATCTCAAGTAGTTAGACCTGTTTCGTCACAGCTCCAGACACGGTGAGGTTTGTTTTGTAAGTCTAATTTTTCATACAGTACCTTTAACTTGTCATAAAAACAGTCCAATATTTCACGTCTCTAGCTTGTTCCACATTATGTTTGCAGGAAGCTGATCGTTTGACGCCACATTTCCGTCCACTACGAATGCAAAAAATACGTAGATATCTCACTCATAGACTAAAAATGTTGTAAACGCAGGCCGCCGAAAAAACTTCGTTTTTCCAACGAAGAATTTTTTTTCTCGAGCGCCCAAAACGCGAAAAGACCTCGGTCTTATAACCTCAGCCAAATTCTGAATATTTGACTAAATCGGCCAAACTCGGAACCATTTAATAGCCTGACACGATAGCTACCTCTTCGGGAAAACCGAATCCCAAAATTCCATCCAGAAGTTTCACAATCTCCATTTGAAAACCGCTCCAAAATTGCTGCAGCGCTCCTCCATCATGGCCGCTATTATTGAAATCCTTGTATCTTGCACTTTGAATTTACTTATTTTTATTTAGGGCAAAAAGCCCCAAAACACGAGTTTAGTTGTAGATTAGGAGGGGCTTCCTTAATTGGTACTTAACCTCACATACATGTGGATACAAGTGTGATATTTTTATTGTGTTGATCTGCAGCAACTCTTATGAAAAATTTCCACTACGATCGAAAAACTGTCTTTTAACTCAAAGGGGGGGGGGGATTGAGGCTTAATGGCGCGTCGACAACTTGGTCATTAGCGCCAACCTCAGTCACATTGCAGTGGTCCGGGTTGCCACTGCACCACACATTACAGAGATGTTATTCAAACCCCTAATCTAAATCTTCTCATACATCTGTACCTCCTGCAAAAATTGAAAAACACCGGACAGGAGGACAGACTTATCGCCCAACTGACACGCAATGTCATACGGATGACGGAAACGACGACGAACACCATCAAGATGGCGACAATCAACAAGTAAGTGCCGAACCGTAAGTGGCCGTCGACACCAATAACATTCAGGAGGGTCAACCCCCCGCAAAACGAAACAGTGAGTAAGTCGGGTGTGACCAATTCGCAAACGGGCCAACACAACCTCCTCATGGCGACTGCGGCGGCACGCCGAGTGCCACTCCTCGACAGTGCCTTTAATGGCCCGTAATTTATTACCGTCCTGTCTGTCCCACAAGGTTTGCCAAAAAGCGTGTAACCTCAGATGCAGAGGTTAAACATCCAACTTAACTTAATGCGTTATAGCATTCACTAAGCTAGTTTATTTATCCTTTTTGTACTTTATTAATAATTTTTGGCCCCCAGAATGCTACCATTAGTCGGAACTAATTCGACATCGGCAATCACCGGGTACGAAGTTTTATGTAAATATTTTTGCCTTAAATCTCTACCCAAAACTCCGACCGTGACCAACTGACCATCCGTATGTTTGCAGTAGCTTGTCCTTTTATTAAAACTAAAAATCTTGCAAAGATCTGTTCCCAAAGCCAGCCAAAGTCAATCTGTGCAATAAAACTCCGCGGCCCCCCCCCCCCCAACCTAGTTGTGGTGTGTAACACTGCAGTTTTCAGTTAACGCTTATTAAATCTAATAGTAATGAATTATTCATTACCCAAACCAAAGTACTAAGCTTTAACAAGAGCCTTTTTACCAAGTTCTCCTGTAAATAATAATCAATAGTCAATATCCAAATGTAAAGGCCTTTCCCAAAGTTCATGAGTTAAAAACTCATGTTGGCTTATCTTTTACATATCCCTACTCCTTCAAACGGCTCTGCACAAAAACCCTTTGCCAAACTGACTTTACCATTGTTCTCCTGGCCCTCCACCAATCAGCCCCCCGCAGCTCTCCTCGGCGTCCGCGCTTTTGCAACCAAAATCCGCTGCTCCAACATAAAAAGCCCCAGTCGCCCTCCATCTATAGCTCAGTCAGCACAGCTCACAGATCTCACAAGCTAGAAGGGTCACGCCAGACGAGAGTGGAGATGTCACGTCCATGGTTGCCATGCCGGGCAAAATGGTAAGGGTTCGTATGTAACTAGTTTTAGATTAAAAGTTTACTTTAGAATCCCCCAATTCTAAATTTATAGTTTACCTTAAACTAACCTCTAGCTTAGGAGTCTTTATGGTTGGTAAGCCAAATCGGTAGTTCTGGTCCATACCACCATAATGTTAGAGTAGGCATCTCTTTCTAAAATTCCAGGTTCATTCTTTGTTCGTTTTTAAATGTAAACAAAGGGACGGCTTGATCTTTGTGGATTCAGGGAAAAATAACTGTTGGACGATTTGGAAAATAGTTGTCAAATAATAGTTGTTGCTGGTTGTTCCTGGATTGAAAAAAAAATCTTCATTTTCTAGTCAAAATTAAGAGTGTTTAAGAATCAACTTCGTTGTTCTTGTTATAAGTGAATTTCCAAATGAAAATTCAAACCAAGCGTTTTTGCAAACTTGTAAAAGCTAAATACTAGTGAACTAAATGTAAAAGTGTTTTCTTATTCATTTTCTGATGTTTTAAATAAAAACCAAGAGTTTTAAACTTCAGGTTCGTTCCCTAGTTGATTAATTGTCCCAAGTGTAAATTAATATGTAGCCCATCTTAGCTTTATACTTCGTTTATCACTGCCGATCTGCATGGGAGCGATCACCTCCCCATTGTGTTGTCCACAATACAAGGGTGTGCTGTGGCCTCCAGGCCAGCTCGGTGGGCGCTTAAGCGAGCCGAGTGGTCAGCCTTTGCTGGGGCTGCTGTATTTCAGCGTGCGGTTGAGGACTTTTCTGATGTGGATGAACTTTCCACTCATTTCACTGATGTGGTCCTTGCTGCTGCTCATGCTACTATCCCGCGTACGTCCATGCAGCCGAGATGAGTTCCTGTTCCGTGGTGGACACCAGCTTGCGGACTGGCCATTCAGACCCGCAGGCGTGCATTGCGTGCCTTTACAGTGAGCCCCACTGAAAACTTTGTTGCCTTTAAACGCTGCCGTACCCGTGCCCGATATGTTATCCGTGAGGCTAGGCGTGCTTCGTGGTTGGCTTATATTTCGTCAATCACGCGCTCCACGCCTTCTCGGCAAGTGTGGAGGAAGGTGCGCCAGATCTCGGGGAATAACGTGCCTTCCCCGGTGTCGCAGTTAAAGGTAGCGAATGCCGTGATCTCTTCTGTGCCGGATATCGCCGATTGTCTTGCGACTGCATTTGCGCGGGTCTCGAGTGATGACCATTATGATCCTGGTTTCCTCGGGATTAAGCGTAGAGAAGAGGCTCACTCTCTTGACTTTCGCTTCGATGGGCTAGAGGAGTACAATTTACCGTTTACCTGGCAGGAATTTGTTTCAGCTTTGTCCAAGTCGCATGACTCCGCCCCGGGGCCTGATGATGTTCACTATCAACTGTTGAAACATCTGCCTCTTGCCTCCCAGAAGTTCTTGCTGGGGATGTTCAACCGTGTGTGGGCAGAGGGCTCTATTCCAACAGCGTGGAGGACAGCAGTGGTCATCCCGATTGTAAAACCGGGCAAAGACCCTTCTTCTCCTTCCAGTTATCGCCCAATCGCTCTGACTAGCTGTGACTGTAAACTCATGGAACGGATGGTCAGTGAGCGGTTGGTGTGGGTGTTGGAATCACGGGGGTTCTTATCTGCGTCCCAGTGTGGCTTTCGATGGTTTCGGTCAACTATCAATCATCTAGTTGCTCTTGAATCAGATGTGAGGGAGGCTTTTCGCCTGCGTCATCATCTGGTTCAGGTTTTCTTTTGACTTGGAGAAGCCTTATGATACGACCTGGTGTTATGGGATTCTCCGTAGTCTCTATGACTGTGGCTTGAGGGGCCAGATGCCACTGTTGCTTTCCGCTTACCTTTCAGGCCGTTCTTTTCGCGTTTGTGTCGGGGCGACTCTTTCCCGCCAGTTTGTCTTGGAGAATGGTGTGCCTCAAGGAGGTGGTCTTAGTGTCATCTTGTTTGCTATTGGGATCAACCCCATTGCTCAGCAAGCTGCTGTTCCCTAGTCATTGTTTGTCGACGACTTCGGCCTGCGCTTTCGGGCAGCTCGCATGCAGACCTGCGAGCGGCAGCTACAGCTGGCGATTAACAAAGTCCAGACCTGGGCGGTGAGTAATGGTTTCCGGTTTTCTCCGGACAAGACAGTGTGCGTCCACTTTTACCGCCAACGAACACTGCACCCAGATCCTTGCCTGTACTTGGGACAGGCACAAATTCCTGTTGTCCCACAGGCGCGTTTCCTGGGTCTGGTGTTCGATTCCAGGTTATCTTGGCTTCCACACTTGTGTCAGCTTAAAGACAAGGCTTTGCGGGCGCTTAACATCTTGCGGGTCCTGTCGGGCACTTCATGGGGTGCTGATCGCACTGCCATGTTGCGCCTCTACCGAGTCCTTGTCCGCAGCAAACTTGATTATGCGTGTATGGTCTATGGTTCGGCTACTGACTCGACTCTCCAGATGTTGGACACTGTGCATCACAGTGGCCTGCATGTGGCGACTGAGGCATTTCGTACTTCTCCAGTGGTCAGCCTCTATGCTGAGGCCTCGGAGCCACCTTTGGCCATTCGTCGGCGACAGCTTGCTATTCAGTATGCTGTGTGTTTGCGTGCTGTGCAATCCAGTCCTGCTTGGGCCATGGTTTTTGGGGCAGACTTGCGAGTCGGTAGACGCAGGGTGGGTAAGGGTGATTTCCGCGATAGGCTCCAGCAGTCCTGTCAGGAGATAGCCTTTGAAATGCCCTGCGTCTTGAGGCTTGGGAGAATGCCAGTTGCCCCTTGGCTTGTCCCAAGTGGCAGTTTCATTTTCGCTCTGGCGTTCCTCCCGAAGGGTTCCACTCTACCAGCAAGGTACTTACAGGAGTTCCGGCAGCTGAGTTCTCAGTATGCCAGTATCAGCGTCTGTTTACTGATGGGTCGAAGTCTGACGTTGGCGTGGCGTGTGCTTGTGTGTGTAAAGGAGTAACGGTTGCCCATCGCCTTTCATCAGGCTATTTTGTGTTTTCTGCAGAGCTTTAGGCTCTTGGTTTGGCGGTGGAATGGATCCTTGACTTTCAGGGCACGCATTTCATTATCTTTAGTGATTCCATGAGTGCCCTGGAGTCCTTGGCGAATTACAATCCTCGGAACCCCTTGACACAACGTGTTCAAGCTTGCCTGGCCAGCGGAAAACCGTGCTTTTCTGCTGGATCCCGGGCCATGGTGGGATAGCAGGGAATGAGCAAGCTGATTCTGAGCACTCGTTAGGGATCTCAGCCTTGTTCCCTCAGACGCCTTTCCAACTCTGTGTCTGAGGTTACACGCTTTTTGGCAAACCTTGTGGGACAGACAGGACGGTAATAAATTACGGGCCATTAAAGGCACTGTCGAGGAGTGGCACTCGGCGTGTTGCCGCAGTCGCCGTGAGGAGGTTGTGTTGACCCGTTTCCGCATTGGTCACACCCGACTTACTCATTGTTTCGTTTTGCGGGGGGTTGACCCTCCTGAATGTTATTGGTGTCAACGGCCACTTACGGTCCGGCACTTACTTGTTTATTGTCGCAGTCTTGATGGTGTTCGCCGTCGTTTCCATCTTCCGCAGGACATTGCGCGTCAGTTGGGCGATAAGTCTGTCCTCCTGTCCGGTGTTTTTCAATTTTTGCAGGAGGTACAGATGTATGACAACATTTAGATTAGGGGTTTGAATAACATCTCTGTAATGTGTGGTGCAGTGGCAACCCGGACCACTGCACTGTGACTGAGGTTGGTGCTAATGACCAAGTTGTCGACGCGCCATTAAGCCTCAACCCCCCCCCCCCCTACTTCGTTTAACAATTAAAATAATCCACCGTTGGTGGCAGTGATAATTACTGGTAGCATTAAGGTTAGGCCTATAGTTAGGACACCGACACTTCATTCCCATTCCGGGACTGTAGCCCATGCTGTGCTTATTAACGTGAAAGGTCGTAATAATCACCAAAACTTGATGCTAAACAATACTCGTCAACCAATGATGTTGGGGGCGTTACAAGCACCTCAGCCGTCGTAGCGTCCGCAGTTACAATGTAACTGTGTGGAGTCTACAGTAGGATATCCACATTTTTAAGCACTCATAGTCGAAAGACATGTAGCGTCATATAGTGAGTTTCATGCAAACATAATGTGGGACAAACTATAGCGTTGTTAGAACGAGCATAAGAAGATTTTCGGGGATTCGCATGAAACAATGTCCACCAGTCCCACCCAGCTTTGAATTTTTTGTCATTGAATGCCGTGTTTTGACCACCTGCTACAGCCAATTTGTATGCCATTGTGCATACAGCAGTTGCACTAAGTCCATAACCTAGTTCTTGCATCCTAATACCTTAATTGGCCAGTTTGCTTTCTTCTTCTGTAGTTAAAACTATCTTCCTATCTTAGGTAGATCAATAAAGTCACCTTTTTTGGCAAATCGTTTCAGTGTAGTGTAAGGCACTCACATATTGTTTAGAAGCCCATATAATGTCCAATCATCATTGTTTATCTTTTCTATAGCCAATTTCACATTTTTTTAAGATACATTAGTCTTACAACCTTTCGCCGTTTCCGATACTTTCATCTGGAACGATTCATTGTTTTGGTCTTGCTTCGGCGCCTAGGCGTTATTTTGACTCGCGCCATCTAAAAAAAATGGAACCTTCAGCATGAATTAACAAGTTCTGTAGCTCAAATGAAAGCTTAAACCATTATATTTCGATCCTTACGTGTAGTACAGTCAATTTAGCATAAAGAAAGGAAATAATTTCTAAAGAGATAAAAATTTGCATACTGACTCGCTGAAGTCATACAAACAACATACTAAAAGTCTCCGATGATCACACTTGTGCTTCGGCCGCCATCTTGGAAAATGGCGGCTGAAACCCGTCATGCATGCCTATTACGCTATTTACCTCGAAACCGTTGGCTTTACGGGAAAAGTTGATAAGACACAAAAGAAAGAATACAAAATTTACTGAAAGTGTTGTCCTAATGAAGTTTTTTCTTTGATCAATGGTTTTCTTGTAAATTAGGCTGGAATATCTCACTCCATACCCAGTCTATATGATACAGGTTCCTCGCTCTCACACTCGACACACACTTTCATCAATGGAGATAAGGATTCATCTAATTCAATCGAAAGCATGACAACATGTCATTTGTATGCACGTGCATTACCAGCACACTTCATTACTTACTCAACTTGCATTGTTCATTGTGACGATTACAGATACTTTGTCAGTCTTTTATGACTGGAAATGTGTCTTATGAAGATATTACTCAATATCCTGTTGTTGTTGTTCGACCAACTGCACCATCATATGCGTACCGTTGCTGAAGTCCTAGGGGGAGGGGGGGGGGGGGGTTTCAGCGTGGATAACTGGCATATTAATTCCACTTGTTTGAGTATTTCAAACAAGTGGAATTAATATACCAGTTTATCCGTGCTGAAAGATGTGATTGGAAGTTGAATATTGATTTCGTAAAGAAAATGCTTCCACATTTACATGCTTCTGGTCAGCTTGCTTACGAAAAATCATCATACTTGTACCTGCAGCAGATGGAGTGTCTGAACAAGATAATGTCACCAGAAGAGTTTGAGCAAATCACTTCCAAGGGGTGCTTTACTATACGAAAGTCAGAGAAGAAGTGGGCTGAAATTTGACTGACATGAGCGTTGAGCAGATCCTCATGTTTTCAATGAAAACATGAGGGCTCACTCGGGGTATGGTGGTACTGAGAGAGTGCTATCTAAATGGGTGCTAGGGATGCTAGCTGCCACTGACGTGTTTAATGTAATCTAGACACACGCTAGTGTGTCGCGCCAAGTTAGGCAACAATCATCACAACAAACATCACATCAATTGAATTGCCGAGGTATGTAAACCATTGTAACGCAACGGCATAGCGTCAGTGTCTAATATCCAGAAGCAGAGTTGAGTACATTTCAGGTACTCGGATAAAAATAATAATGCAGTACGAATGCTTAAATTGTGTTGAAATCAAGAGCAATGACCCACTTGACAAAAATTAACTCGTGTAGGAAAGCCAGCTAAGTTGCTTTCAATGCAAGATCTGACCCTCAATAACGTTGCAAATGTGTAACTAGCTAGCTAATTCTAGTCCGCTCATCCCTATGTTAATTTCCATAGGGTGATTATTCATCAATACCGAGATAACGGGAAGGCTTCCAGCTATGAAATTGAACGAATGGTTGCAGTAAGATACCCACTGCATACCTTTTATGGTTTGAAGCCTAGCGGTGTAACGGGGATGGCATGGGATGGCGCGTAAGTACGAAAATATTGTTATAACCATTGTTAGTATTGTCGGCATCGTCTCTCATTGGACGGCCAAGTTCGGATAATGAAAAAAGTGTATACTGACGTGCGTGCCTAGACACACACTAGTGTAGCACGATAAATATAAACAACGTTCATTTCACGAAAAATAAACCAACTGTAAAATCATAGTAAAATAAACAAAGCCAAAAACTGGTGAAGAGGCCACCAAGTTGAGAGTGGCCCTTCAAAGGAGTGATATCAAAACACCAAAACTACCGAAATAAAACAAATTACAACAAAATTAAAACCAAACCAAAAACCATTAAAGAGGTGACTAAGTTGAGAATGGTTCAGCCTCTCGGCAAAAGGTAGTAGCAAAGTGTTGAACACAATTTCTTGTTGACGTGCCACTTTATTACACATCTGCACGGTAGTGGAGTAGAGTCTAATACACAATTTAAAAAAAAGGACCGATAGCAAAAACAAAAACTGGTAAAAGGGGCCGCCAAGTTCAGAATGATTCGGCCCTTCAACACAGTGGAGTGATGGCAAATGTTCTTAATCGCACCGAACAATACTTCGGACGTTAAATGAAAACTTGAACATTGCTACCGAAAGTAGCAATATTCTAGTTTTCATTTAACACTCGAACTATTAAGCGGTGCGATTAACTTGGCGAATGTTTTGGTGTGTTGATATCACTCCTTTGAAGGGCCGAACCATTCGGAACTTGGCGGCCCCTTTTACCAGTTTTGGTTTTTGATCTGATTGAGGATTACTGTGGGATGCGTTACATAACATCAGAACAGCAGATTGAACTACGACCTTCGCGAAAGACCAGGGATTTGAATGATGTTGACAAGCTTGTCGTTGGTTCATGATAAATTGATACATCCACCACTCACAGAAACTGCTGAACTTATGTCAGTTTCAACGGGTGTGGTTGGGGATGGCACAATTAACCATGGACGAGCAGTTGACAAAGGAACAGTGGCCCTGCAAAAAATGATTGGAAGGAACTTTGTAGAATTGAAACTGAAACGTTCTGATAGAGTTAAGTTACTATCAAACGTTAAGGTATGTGGGACATTGTGCCAAGATTTAACATGCACTTCTTCAACTGCATAATGTGTGTGGTGGAACCTAAAATTATTGGAGCCTAAAATTCTTGGTTTTCTAATGCGGGGAAAACCAAGAACTCAGTTCTGTATGAAAATATTTGAATTTGTAGTACCGTGTAAAGGTTCCCACTATATCTTTGTCTTGGATGGTGGACATCCACTACATAGACTAGTATGGCCTTAGTAGACCGCAGACCCCCTATATGAAACCTACTCCAGATATGTCTTTAATAAGCATGGTAGGAATACAGTGGTTGTGTTTGGTGGATATATGTCCTCAACAAAATCAGAAGAGAAAAGGTGACGTGCTATGAAAATCCATGCTGCTGACATTATGTTTACGGATTCAATGATGATCACTATTGCTCAAGGAAAGTTCTTTAGCAATAGTAATAACAAAACTCACTTCATATCAGCATTATCAAGACATCTACTGAGTGTCGGAATTACGGTGTGAAGAAAAACAGCAAAGTTGGAGAGCTGTAAAATACTGAGTTAGGGAATTTTAGGTCAGAACTTTAGGTTTACTTTACGTTGAAGGGAAATATCTAGGCTTAATAAATGCCAGTTATCAAGAATTGCCCCCAACCAGGGGGAACCTAGCAGGGGTCGAAGAGGAACAGCTGGGTGGCTGGCCATACAGGCTAACTGATTTTGCATTACTGGACTTTTTCGTTTATAGGATTTGGTTACTCTCAAATATTACCACGAAATATCAATGAGTAATGGCAAGTTCGAGAACCTTCTAGATAACAGGAACCGGAAATGAAATAAAAAGGTATAGAGGGGGGGGGGAGATGAAGCTTAATGGCGCGTCGACAGCTTGGTCATTAGCGCCAACCTCAGTCACAGTGCAGTGGTCCGGGTTGCCACTCCACCACACATTACAGAGATATTATTCAAACCCCTAACCTAAATCTTGTCATACATCTGTACCTCCTGCAAAAATTGAAAAACACCGGACAGGAGGACAGACTTATCGCCCAATTGACGCACAATGTCATGCGGAAGATGGAAACGACGACGAAAACCATCAAGATGGCAACAATCAACAAGGAAGTGCCGGACCGTAAGTGGCCGCCGACACCAATAACATTCAGGAGGGTCAACCCCCCGCAAAAGGAAACAGTGAGTAAGTCGAGTGTGACCAATGCGCAAACGGGCCAACACCACCTCCTCACGGCGACTGCGGCGACACGCCGAGTGCCATTCCTCAACAGTGCCTTTAATAGCTCGTAACTTATTGCCGTCCTGTCCATCCCACGAGGCTTGCCAAAAAGCATGTAACCTCAGACGCAGAGTTGGAAAAGCGTCCGAGGGAACAAGCCTGAGATCCCTACCAAGGAAAGTTCTTTAGCAATAGTAATAACAAAACTCACTTCATATCAGCATTATCAAGACATCTACTGAGTGTCGGAATTACGGTGTGAAGAAAAACAGCAAAGTTGGAGAGCTGTAAAATACTGAGTTAGGGAATTTTAGGTCAGAACTTTAGGTTTACTTTACGTTGAAGGGAAATATCTAGGCTTAATAAATGCCAGTTATCAAGAATTGCCCCCAACCAGGGGGAACCTAGCAGGGGTCGAAAAGGTATAGATACGCCCACTTATGGAAGATTAAGCAGATACTTAAGATTGGCCATAGGCTCCAGCAAACATGCAAGTGCACAAGCTTTGCAACACGGCGAAGCTGGCACCTGCAGATGCTGATACTTTGATAGTCACAACTGCAGTTGTACTGTCAAACTGAAACTCGGATGTTATAGTTGTTGGTGAAGACGTGGCCTTACTTTTGCTTCTGGTTGGTCCTGCTGACAGGAATAAAAACATATACCTGTTGAAACCAGAAAGCAGAACGATTCCGAAAAAAGGTTTATAGTTCACTCAAGCTTCAGGTAGCGCTTGCCATAATGTGTCCCAGGTTCTCGTTTCTACATGCTGCTACTGGGTGCGATAGCACCTTTTCGACAAGGAAAAAAGGCGGCTTTCAAGTTGCTTAATAATCTGATAAACTGAAGAACTCAGTTATGGTATTCAGAAAAAGTGATGCGTCGATGGACGCTATAACTGTTGCAGGTGAAACCTTCTTGATGGCTCTGTATGGCGCACAGAACACTGTAAAATCATTGAAACAGCTCCGGCACCACACATTCACTAAAGCCATCCCCGATTCAGAAATCAATCCAGCTGGCTGCTCTACCTCCAACCTTTGCACTGCTCAACAGCACTCATTAAGAGTGCACCATCAGTTCAACTATGGCAAGGAAACGAACTACTTTCAATTGACACGGGGGTTGGAAAAACAACAATGGTTGCTTGATCCCTGTACCCTTCTGGCACCAGCACCCGATTCATTGCTGAATTTGTAATCGTGCAATTGCACGACTGGTTGTGAACGATCATGTGGTTGTCACAGGGCAGGCTTTCACTGCTTTCAACTTTATGGTCAATGGCACAGAACAGGATGCGCTAATGTGAAACCAGTGATGGAAGATAACGAACAGGACGAGGATGAGGACATTGAGAAAAGTGGCCACAAAGTTGACTTTGAAAACACTACACATGAGAACGAAAATTATGACTGCAAGGACGACAGCAATGTCGAGTCAAAACGGATCATATCCATGTGATGTTCGTGTAATATTGCCAATGATTTTTCTAAAGGTTTGATAGTTAGTGTACGGAGTTCTTATACTGTCATTTTAGATAAAATAGCCTAACCAAGCTTTAACACATTGATAAGCACCATTAATCAAGTGAGGTATACAGTTTTTACCGGAATTTGACGATGGTGTGAGATATTCCAACCTATTTTGCAAGAGTACTATTGATCTAAGCAAAAACTTTATAAGGACCACATTTGTAGTAAATTTTATTATCTTTCATTTATGTCTTATCAACTGTTCCCATACAATCTACGGTTTTGGAGATAAATTGCATAATAGGCCCATGTAACAGATTTTGGCCGCCATTTTCCAAGATGGCGGCTAAAGCACAAGTGGGATCATCGGGGACTTTTAGTTTATATGACTACACAGAACTTGTGTACAAATTTTTATCTCTTTGGGAATTTTTTTCCTTTCTTCGCCTTCCATCGTGCATCCTAATAACTTAATTGGCCAGTTTGCTTTCTTCTTCTGTAGTTAAAACTAATGGCCTTCCTATCTTAGGTAGATCAATAATGTCACCTTTTTTGGCAAATCGTTTCAGTGTAGTGTAAGGCATTTCATATTGTTTAGAAGCCCATATAATGTCCAATCATCATTGTTTTATCTTTTCTAGAGCCAATTTCACAGTTTTTAAGATACATTAGTCTTAACAACTTTTAGCTGTTTCGGATATTTTCGCCTAGAACGATTCATTGTTTTGGTCTTGCTTTGGCGCCTAGGCGTCATTTTGACTCGCGCTATCTAAAAAAAATGGAACCTTCAGCATGTATTAACAAGTTCTGTAGCTCAAATGAAAGCTTAAACCTTTATATTCCGATCCTTACATGTCAATTTTTCAATAATACATTTGAAACTTACCTTTTAGCAATTGCTGTATCTGCAGGCACAAGTGCACTGTCAAAATTAAGCGCAACACCATCACTGGAAATAAACATCATATATATCTATCTATACATAGATAAGTCACTAAATCATCCAGCTTTTTTCTATTGACTAGGACCTATGTTGCCATCTACTGGCAAAGAAGTAAACTAACAAACTCATTGGGGTTAGTGGCAATATATTAAAATGTAACTTGCTACCAACTTACCCCTAATACCAGATTACCCGAGTTTACCCTAGTGTCTTAAAAATCAACAATTAGGCCTAACTTGGCTGAAACAAAAGTACGGCTGCACTTATAGAAAATATAGTTCGTAAACCATTCTGAATTTAAGCCTAAATACCATTTGTGTTTACCCCCTGTTGGTGGGATAAATGTAGAATAAAATACTGTACCAAAGCAGTTGAAGAGAAATACATTTGCTAACTATTGAAATTCTGCAGACCTCAATTTAAATGTTTTTAAAAAGTTGGTGCAATTCTCATGAAAGTTTGTACAGCTACTCCTTCAAATACTGAATTCATTGCTGAAAACCGGTTGTCTCTAACCTGTTTTAATATATATTATATAACCTGTTAATATAATATTGGTAAAATTGGTATCAAATTGATATTGACATAGTTATTACATTTGACATATTACTTTAAATGTTACTTTGTGATGTCGATTTTTTTAAAGAAAAAATGAGCAATAATTTTTAATAAAATAACCTACTGCAATTTTTTTTTTACAAATTGAACTTTGACGGCTGACACGAGCAGCAACATGGCCGGCAGTGAAGCGATGCTGTCACAAAAAGTCTAATAAGGCCATTTTGGAATTAACTCGTGCAGCTATGTCGACAAAGATGAGCTGGGAACTGTTGTTGATTGAATATTCACATGAACCTGAGAGAGCCAAACGTTGTGGGATTAGACGTAATGGAGGAGACAAGCTAACTTCTCTCAGCTCGAACTGAAAGGAAAGAAGGTTTTCATTGACAGAGGCACGCAGACGGACGGTGTTCAAACACAATGGCGAGAGCTAACGAACGCGGAATGACGATTTAGGAACGCAAAGCCGCACCGAATATATTCGATAAGGTACGAATATTCAAGAAAGCAAGGAAGTTGGGGCCATTGGAAGCGGCGGCGGATCCACCCAAAGACGTTCTAAGCAGAGTAATTACTAAGGCTGCACCGAACCTGGACCAACCAAACCGGGCCTACCGGATCTCAGCAGGTCCAGTAGGTCCGGTCTCGAACGTATTTCTACCGAACCACCGAACCGGACTTTCATTGCTTAACTTAAAAAAAAGTTTTTTTTAAAAAACAATGCAGGTAAATAATATTTATTTATTAGTTATTACATTCATACTTAAGTCGATATTTAATGTGAAAACATTGCGAATCCTTGCCATGCACAAGTGATGACAAAGCAATGCACGTTAAACGTTCTTTATCGATTGTTCGAGTCTGTCTCCTTCCTGTTCCTCTTGAGCGCCTGTGCACTGGTGCGAGGTTTATCAAGTCGTCTGCCAGGCAGGGAGGGTTCAGTTACTCAGTATGCAGGTAAAAATAGCATAAGTAGAAAGCTAGCTGGGAACTGCGTTGTCTGTCGCGTATTGACTGCTCCCACATTGCGGCCATCTTGGATCACGCGTTTCGTCAGCCAGACGAGTCGTTTTGATCTTTTGTATCGGAATTATTATTTTTCAATCGAATTCACTCCATTTCTTGTCATGGCTCAGCAACCTTCAACGTGTAATGGAAGAAAAAAGTCGCCGGTTTGGAACTTTTTCGTTAGCTGCGAAGACGAAACGAAGGCCAAATGTAAAACGTGTGGGAGTGTTTTGGCACGTGGCGGGCAAGTTACATCTACTTTCGGTACGTCAAATATGCGGAGACATCTGGCCAGAAAACATAAGAACGAACATAAATTGTTGACTCAGCCAGAAAAAAAAACAAGGCCAAATCGGTGAAGACCAAGATGGTGAGTCCCAGCAATCAACAAGTTTAAAAAAACAGGCTACATTAGAGAGTGTATTTTCGAAACGTGTGCCGTATGAATTCAGCCAACCCCACCGCAAAAAAATACTGCGTCTCATAACAAGACTATTCACGCACGATCTGCAACCTTTCAGTGTGGTGGAAGATGAAGCGTTACGGGATTAATAAATTATTTCGAACATAGATATGAAATTCCGAGTCGCAAGCATTTTACAACTGTAGAACTGCCAAAATTATACGCTGAAATGCAAACTAAAGTTCGGGAATTTTTGTCATGCAACGCAGCGACCGAGCAGTGCACTGCGTTTACTTGTGATATATGGACATGCCGGGCAACAGATGGTTACCAAAGTCTAACTGGACACGTGTGGGATGACAATTTTCAGCACCAGTGTGTTGTGTTGGCAACTAATGTGTTCAACACACGCCATACAGGTCCTCAAATTCTGAAGATTATACAAGCTTCGTTACAAGAATGGGGTATAACTGACGATAAATTTTCTTGCTTTGTTAGAGACAACGATTTTAACATAACGTCAGCATTAAACATCGGTCACTATTGTGCGATAGGATGTGTTGACCACACTTTACAGCTTGCTGTAAATGATGGTCTCAATGCTAACGATGATGTAGCAGAGTGCTTACAAGCTGCTGTTCAATAGTCGGTCATTTTAATAGATCTCCTGCAGCCTTTCATATTCTACATGACAGCCAAGTTGAGTATGCAGTGCAAACCCATCACCTCATACAGGATGTAGCTACTCGGTGGCAGTACACTTTCAAGATGGTAGAACACATTTTAGAACAAAAACAAGTTACTTGCAGTTTTACCCGAAACTACTTTTGAAAGTGGAGCTGTCAGAAAATGACTGGCTACTGCTACAACAACTGTCAAAAATTTTGGAACCATGTGATGAACTATCCACCGATTTTAAAGGCAGTGTAGCTTCACTTGGTAAAGTTATTCCTGGGATTAACCTTTTAATCCTGTGTTTTCTCGGTTTCGCGGTGGAATGGATCCTTGACCTTCAGGGCACGCATTTCATCATCTTTAGTGATTCCATGACCCTGGAGCCTTGGCAAATTACAATCCTCGGAACCCCTTAACACACCATGTCCAAGCTTTGTTTTCCCGCTTGCCTGGCCAGCGGAAAACCGTGGTTTTCTGCTGGATCACGGGCCATGTTGGGATAGGTGGAAATGAGCAAGCTGATTCTGCAGCGAAAGGGTCCCTTTCTGGCCCTCTCGGAAGGGATCTCAGCCTTGTTCCCTCAGATGCCTTTCCAACTCTGCGTCTGAGGTTACACGCTTATTGGCAAACCTTGTGGGACAGACAGGACGGTAATAAATTACGAGCTATTAAAGGCACTGTTGAGGAATGGCACTCGCCGCAGTCGCCGTGAAGAGGTAGTGTTGGCCCGTTTGCGCATTGGTTACACCCTACTTACTCACCGTTTCCTTTTGCAGGGGGTTGACCCTCCTGAATGTTATTGGTGTCGACGGCCACTTACGGTCCGGCACTTCCTTGTTGATTGTTGCCATCTTGATGGTGTTCGTCGTCGTTTCCATCTTCCGCATGACATTGCGCGTCAATTGGGCGATAAGTCTGTCCTCCTGTCCGGTGTTTTTCAATTTTTGCAGGAGGTACAGATATATGACAAGATTTAGTTTAGTGGTTTGAATAATATCTCTGTAATGTGTGGTGCAGTGGCAACCCGGACCACTGCACCGTAACTGAGGTTGGCGCTAATGACCAAGCTGTCGACGTGCCATTAAGCCTCAATACCCCCCCCCCTTTTAATCCAAGGCCTGGTGAAGGAACCTGAAGAACAACTACTCCCTGAAATTGACCAACTTCGTACTGCATTGCTGCAGTCCGTCAAGAAGCATTTTAAGGAAATTGAAACGCATCCACTTTATTCTGCGGCAACAATATTGGATCCTCGTTCCAAAGATGGTGAATTTGAATCGTAACTATAAAGCTTCTGTCGCCAAAATGATGGTTTCGGATAAACTAAAACAAGTGGTCATACCACGAGTTCAAGTTGCATCACAGCAAACTATGGAGCCTCCTCTTAAGAAAAAAAAAAAGCATTTGGAATGAAGTGGGACAAACTAGTATTTCTACTGCTAATGCAAATACGGCCCAAATGAACTTAACAGTTACCTTGCAACACCACAATGTGACATAGAAACCAACATTTTTGCCTGGTGGAAACAGCACAAGAAGGAATATCCAAAGCTTGCTGTTCTTGGACGACAATTATTGTGTATCCCCCCTACATCGGCTGACAGCGGTAGACTGTTCAGTTGTACCGGTAATATCGTTATATCTACCCGCTGCTCACTAAACCCGGACAATGTAAGAAAAAATTGCATTTGGTAAATAAAAAAATTTGTTGTTTAACGTTATGTAATAGGTTCAGCACTATTACCTACTGAACCTTAGGCCACTTCTAGCTTACCTTGAAAATACAGTAAGTTAGGCCTATAGATTGTTTAAATAAACCAAATTTCGTCTTACGTAGAGTTTTGTCATCACGGATCAAGTGGTGCTGCTATTTCCTTGATTTCCAAGCAGAAATTAGATATTTTACTGTAGTTTCTAAATTTCTCCTTAGAAATTTACAAAAATTCACAAAAATTACACACGACGTTGAAGACTATTGTCTACAGAATGATTACCCTGACTTCACATGCAGAGCCTTCAGTGCGATGGATCCTGCTGACCTGGAACGCAGAGGAAGACCTTTTGGAGGGTTGGCGACCTCTGGCGAAAATGTAGTGCTCCTTTACTTTGAGTGCTAAAATTGCCGAAAGCAAGAGGGTAACGTGGGTTGATGTCACCATCGATGGAGGCGACTGGTGTTTTGTTAATCTGTACACTCCCACTGACGATAAATCCGTCTTTAGTGAAGATGCTCTCTCGCAGGTTTGGGGTCAAGTTGCGGCTATTGACAGTCTCAGTAGACAGGAGAAAATTGTCATCGGCGGTTATTTCAACACCGACTACTATAGAAAAGGCCCCCTTTCTCGATATCCTGCGCACATACCTCGAGGACCTTGACCTCCAGTGTTTAGATGACAAGGATGCTCCAGGAGATCGTTTCACCTATGTTAGCTACTTCAACAGTTCTACCTCGTGGATAGATCATGTGCTCGGATCGTCTGGTTTACGTGCAAACGTCATCCATTCCAAGGTGTTAGAAGACGTTGTAGGGTCCGACCATTTCCCTCTACAGGTTGTTCTTTCCACCCACTCTACCCATGATAGCGAGCGACCCAAAACTTTCACTAGATTTCTGAAGACTCGATTGAACTGGAAACAAAGGGACTTGAACATTATGACCCCCTACAGACAACTTATCCATGCTTTGCCTCTCTGATGCTCCCACCCCACGTGTCTTCTCCTGTACTGATTCTAGCTGTACTGATGCCAATCATCACTCCTAGATCGAAAGTTTGTACAGGTACATTTCGGAAGTTATGATACGGGCTGAAGAGAGCTGCATTACTCCCAAACTGAAGCACTTTGGAAGACAGATTGCGGGATGGTCTAAGTATGTCAAGTTGAAATACAGCGAGTTTCACAATGCTCACCTTAGGTGGGTGGCTGGTGGTAAAATGAAGAATGGTGCACTTAAGGAGGATTGGGATTGATGCACCTGTAGCGACCCAGCAGGCGGTAAGACTGCTCGTATGCGAAAATATTCACCTGCGTTATGCCCTGGTATTGATGTTGGTGGCAAGGGAAAGGCAAGCCACATCTCTACCCCTGCCGCCCTTTGCCGAAAACGGGGGATACCCCATCAACGAAGGCGGCGAGTGCTGGCACGAGCCAGCTGTCGTCCTTACCGGGGGGGCATAACCCAAGACACCGACGGAATGGAGGACCCCGACGTCGACGGAGCAGACGCCTTCCCTGACGAACTCGCCAACATGAATTTGGAACCGGGACAGTATGATTAGGTAATGAAATACCCATCAAACTGTGTTATGTGCATCACGTGGACGTCAGGAAGTTTACTGAGTCTTATTTCGGCCAGTGCACTGCTTCGTGAAGGACTATCACTATTTTGTGTCAACACCAGCTACTTCTGTAATAGACATCAAGATTAAACTGCTGGCGCTATATGACTTTCGCAGCGATTGCGTGATGAGAGAGATGCAGTAAGACAGTAGATGGTGTTACCATCACTTTCTTGCGTTGGGCTCCATTAAAGGAGTTCTGTGTATAGCTCGATTATTTTAACCCCCTTTTGAAACTCCGCCCAACGATTACATTTACGATTGATCCTATTAATGTAATCCACGTCAAAGCATTGCTCACATGAACTCTCACCGAGATGTTTGGATATGTCTTTCCTTTTTTTTTCTTTGAATTCTCTTACGATTATTAATTGCTTCATTTGGCGATGATTGCCTCCATTACGTTAAACCTCTTTGATTGCGAAATGCGCTAATTTTTTGGGCGTTGATTATGGTGGATTTCTGTGATCGCGAATTGTGTTACCATCCTATGTGCAATAATTACGCTACACCTCTTTGCTTGCAAACTAAAATTTTTTTTAAGCAATGGTTATAATGGATTTCCGTGATCGCAAATTGTGTTATTTTTTAGGGGGCTGCGGAATTGTACCGACACAGTTACGTTAACTCCGGAATTACAGTAACTCTGGATTCGTGATTTGCTTTAAAAGTGTCTGAAACAATCCGGAATTGTAGTAACACGGATTTGTAGTAACACAGAATTGTAGTAACACGGTTTCTGATGTTATACGTATAGCCACAGCGTGCGCGGTAGCGCGAGCGAGGCAGGGACGCAAGTCCGTGTTACCACAATTCCGGATTGTTTCAGACACTTTTAAAGCAAATCACGAATCCGGAGTTACTGTAATTCTGGGTCTGGGTCCAACACAGGGGGTCAGAATTTAAGAAAATTCCGGAGTTAACGTAACTCCGTGTCGATACAATATTGGCGCCCCATTTTTTATGTGCAATAATTACGTTAAACCTATTCGATTATGAAATACAGCGGTATTTTTTTAAGCAACGGTTATAATGGATTTCTATGTTCGCAAATTGTGTTACTTTTTATGTACGATAATTACGTTAAACTTATTCGATAATGAAATACAGTGGTATTTTTTAAAGCAATGGTTGTAATGGATTTCTATGTTCGCAACTTGTGTTATATTTTTATGTGCGATAATTACATTAAAACCTATTCGATTATGAAATACAGTGGTACTTTTTTTGATCAGTGGTTACAATGGATTTGTGCTATCGCAAACTGTGTTATATTTTATGTGCAATAATTAAGTTAAACATATTTGGTTACGATATACATTGGAATTTTTGAGCAATGATTATGACGGATTTCTGTGATCGCGGATTAGGTTACATTTTATGTGCGATAACTACGTTAAACTTTTTTGATTGCGAAATGCGCCGATTTTTCGGGCGTTGATTATGATGGATTTCTGTGGTCACGAACTGTTAAAGTTTTTTGTGTGGGATACTTACGTTAGGCTTGTCACGTTAAACTTCTAACTATGTTGAAGTTATGATTCCCTTAACTGAACAATTATGTCGAAATTCTTTAATCACACTTTATGCTAATTCCTATGCACGGCATTACGCTGGAATTGAAGCAGATGCGTACTCCGGAACTTGATGATTAATGATGTCGAATTTTTAAACTAATAAGCAAGAAGGTTCTCTTTGGTTACACACTGCATGGGTTTATACAGGGTGTTCCAAAAGTCCCAGATAGGCTGAATAACTTTTGAACGGATGAGAATTGAAACTTGCTTCTTTGGGGACATCGGTTAGGTTGAGGGTTCTATCTTTTGGCATAAGAGACATCGGCGCCCCATCAAAGTTCGAAATAGCACTTTGCATTGGAAGCATTTATGCCACTAGAAAACGATTAAGATGTTCACAACGTGATGGAATGTTCCAGATGGATAAATTGAAAGACACACGTAAAAGAAATGTGGCAATATTAAGGTCCCACATTTTTTTTTGGGGGGGGGGGGGGGGGGGAAGGGGGCATGCCAAATAAAATCTTGGTTGGAGCTAAACTCAAAACTTTCAAATGGGAGGGGCGAATCGAGCTGCACCTCCTAGTAAAGATCTTAACAAGTAAGTAAAAACAGCGAATAGAAATCGTCGCTACGTTGCTTCCTTAAAAAATGGTGACACTGCAAAGTTTGAAATGGGTGGATAAAGTGATAGTGAATTTGTGGCCATATCGATAAAATGCGTCTCAACAGAAAGATGTGTACTTCAGGCAAGCAACATGATGAAACTTGTAGGTAGTTTTCAAAAGTAGGCCATTGATTTACTCAAGTGACAGATCACTGCCACAATAAAGTTTGATATTTCATGGACCCTTATACTTTCGTACATCCATTTGCTCGTACATTTTATCGTACCTCGTGTCCCAAAGTAAGGGGCTCCAACCTTGTTATATTGTACATGTGTCTTTCGGTTTATCCCCCTTGAACAGACTTGGAGGAATTTGTGTCATGTTCGTACGTTAAAGGGGCGCCATTTTTGAGTGTAGCAAGGTAGCGACGTTTTCGTTGCACCATTTTTCGCAGGTCATTAAGAGCTTTTTAATTGCCCTGCCCCCCCCCCCCCCACCTGCGGGACCGCAACGTTGCTACTTTTCTTTTATGCGTGTCTTTCAGTTTATCCATCTGGAACATTCTGTGAACATCTCTGTCTGAATCGTTTTCTAGTTGCGTACATGCTTCCAATGCCAAAGTGCTATTTCGAACTTTGATGGGGCGCCATTTTTGATTGGAGCAACGCAGCGACGTTTTCTTTGCGCCATTTTTCTCAGCTCGTTAAGGGCTTTGATATGACGTGTTACTCGACTGCCCCTTCCCATTTGAAATTACTGAGTTGCGCCCCCTGGGGCCCCCATGGGGGGGGAGGGTACTGCGATGTCTCTTATGCCAAAAGATAAAACCCTCAACCCAACCGATGTCCTCAAAGGTGCAAGTTTCAATTCTCATCCGTTCGAAAGTTATTAATTCTATCTGGGACTTTTGGAACACCCTGTATAAACGCTACGGTGAGAAAATGAACACCGGCACAGCCAGCCCGGATAAGAGCACAGCACTATCAAGTTTGCGAGAGTTAATTAAATTGCATTTTTAACATGACTTCAGTCTTATAATATGGACTGTGCGCACGCAAGCGCGTCGCACCAGGATACAACCCTTGTAAAAATTAACTGTCATAAACTTAATTGCTCTCTCCGGTTATAGCTAATAAGGTAAGTTCTAATTCCCAAGAACACTTTGAAAAAACTAAGCTCATTAGATAGATTCTACAGATCACTAAATTCATTGCCAAATGAATAAATTTGCACATTTACCACAAATTAAGAGCACTTTTCGAGTTGTAGAAATTTATCAGCTTGGTTATTTTAACGTAGCATGTAGCATCCATTCGTCGCCATCTGTGATGTATTCTGGGCTAACATCTCGTGGGTTCTACTATATGACTACGACACTATGGAAAAGAACTACTCAGCTGTAGGTCGACACAATAAGGGGTGTTTATTCAGAGAAACATGGCTTCTTACAGACTTTACAATGTCATGTGACAGATATATGGAACATAGTATGTAACAAAACACTGATCTATAAGAGTACAGTTATGGGATGTTAACAGAAAGGAACAAAAATGGCTATCAATTGTGGTGCCTCTATGACGACACCACAGTGGGAATGTGTGTAAAATGAGGAATTCTGCCCCTTTGGAGAGCTTTATGGTTTTGAGATGCCTAAACTTATAGTAACCGTGGCAATCTCCTTGTGCTTTGCAACAGAAACAATGATGCACAATAGCACGACGGCGTCGATTTATGATAACTAAACAATTCCTATGGCAGTACAAGCTGGCGGGTGATTTCTGATGGTAGCAATTGATAGTTTATGTTCGAAACCTGAAAAGGGTAGTTTTGGATTTGAATATACACTGTAATGTTGTCTACTGTTGTTTGATCAACTATAGTTTTTTTTTGTATGTGTGTGTGTGCGGGAATAGGCAAATTTTGCAAGGAAATAACGATAATGTAACATTTATTTATAGCTAATTTCCTTTTCTTTAACCATGTTGTAGGCTGCTTGGTTCTCGTGTACGTTGTGGGAATGGTGAGCCCTAGCTATGATAAATGTTTTGAATAAGGGGAATAGGGAGTGCAAAAGATGGCTAGCTCTTCAGCCGGATTCGTGGGACGGAAATGCAATAGACATCTGGGGAATTTTTTCTTTATTTTGAAAAGATTACAGGTTTTTAACAAGAGTATAATTTTTTAAGGATGAAGCATACACAATTTTTTACAGACTGTTTTAACTACGTTAAATAATTTTCCAAAAGCAACACTGCAATAGGAGCACCCTGGGATGTGAGAGCGAACCCAGTGATATAATCACTAACTACTTATGTACAGTATGAGAAAACAAAATTGTTTGACACAAAACCTTTCTTAGAATGATGGGTTTCCTAGCAGCGAGGGATAGTCACATGAGAAATATAACAAAATCGCAATAAAGTACAGGTACTTTTCCAATTCTGTCAAACCATGCACACACACGTGAACCAAATTAAGCTCTCGTGCACCTTGGCCATGACATAGACCCTCACCATTCTCCTTTTATACAACTAGCAGGTTAATGAGGAAACCAGGATGTTTTATCACAACCACCGAACAGTAAGTAGTCGCATTAAATTTCAGTAGCTCCTTTCGTTTTATTGTACTCTACTTCCTAGTAGTCATCAACAGGAAAGGGGGGGGGGGGGAGATGAGGCTTAATGGCGCGTCGACAGCTTGGTCAACAGGAAAGGGACGTCGGTGGTTGGGAAGAATGTCCAATTCAATGAAATTCCTATAGCCTCCGGAGATCCAAACTATCGTGGAACATTTCTTTTATCTCTTAGGCCGGTTGAGGAATTCAAACTGGCGTACACTTGGTTTGCAGATAACGATGCTTTACTCGCAGTCTCCAGTGACCCCTCGTAAAGCTACCTGCGTGCGTATGAAGTTAGGTTTTGCCCATCTTACATGTTTCTGTACTTAGAGAGAGAAGGTTACAATTGGAAAAAAAAAAAAAACATTAAATTCAACTTGAAAATGCAAGAATGTTTTAGTTAACGCAAATGAAAACTCTTTTTAGGATAAAAAATGGTGATTCTACCAGAGAACTTGTGATGGTGTTGGTACGAGTAATTGAGATGACACGTGTTTATGCTTTAAGCCCCGAATTACTCCCTCCTCGCTTGCCCTTCTGTAAGGCGTTGCGCACCAGACTAGGTCGTATCATCTATAGCCTTTGGAAAGTACCTCTCTCCGGCGAGTCCTCGAATTGTACGTCTTGTTCCTTCCTAGCTCCTTGCATCCGTACACCTGAAGGTGTGGGAGCCTTCTGATCCCGTTCGTTCGTTAACTCGTGCTTTTTATAGCAGCAGTTTACCAGACGAAAGAGCCAGACGGCGCGAACATGTGCAGACCTGCCACAATTGGCAACAATTGCACGACCTATCCTTACAGAGAAGCCTCCTTCAGGTTGCTTCGTTGGTGGTCGCGTGCATCATGGTTTGCTCATTTTACGCTGTGGGTTAAGTACGGCTCTGAAGAATCGCTTGTACGCACAGAAACGCAACTTATCGATGACGACGATAGTATACTGGAGGACGATGCCGATAGTGACAATGATTTTTTGGGCTGCGATGACGACGGGGAATCCGTGTACGAGTCGGACGTATGAGTCGTACCGGTATTAGGCTTAATGTGCTTCGGCGGTGTAGGATAAAGCTGTACCTTGGGACTTAAAAATATTTTTGAATTTATTTATCGTAAGGCTTGAATGTTATTACCGTACTAACTGAATAAGATTAAGTCTAGGATTTGCAATACGATTAAGTCAATAGGATTAGCAAATATTTTGTAGAAGTCGGAAGGAAAGTTAAGGTAGAAATAGAAATATTTTGTAGACGTCGATAGATAGTCAATAAATTACGGTTAAGATTAGCAATTTATTTTTTTAATTTGGCACTTACTATGTAAATGGTCACTCCTCCAGGATATAATTAAAGCCCACCCCCTGTTTTTTAGGTTCTAAAAATTGGTTGTGGCCTTTTAAACGCCCCCTCCGTTTTTTTTCCCATGTAAATTTTAGACGCCCATGGGCGTTTAATTGGCGATTTACGTTATGTTTTTCTTTCGGGCACCTGTTTTCTTTATTGAACGTCCTGCTGAAAACATGAAATAAAAACACTTTTTTGTCACTGATCAACATGCAAAATTCGGTGTAGACCCAGATAGTGGCCCAAGTCACAGATTGTACTTGTGACAGATCTCGTCGTCCTGCTGCCGTTCTGTTGTTAGCGGCCTACCGCAGCCTTTTTCCTCCTCCTTAGACACCTGTCGATTCTGGTCGCCAGCTATCATACTTTGTTGAGTAGGTTTGCTTGTGAGCAGGTCAGTTTGGTATTTATCGAACCAAAAACTCTCGTTTTATACCTCCTAGTATTGGGACGACCTGCTATAGCCTCCTATAGCACGTGACCTGCTATAGCCCTAGGTCAGGAGATGCCATCCCCTTTAGCTCACGAGAAGCCTTTACCTCTTATCGCAGCTGACCCCTCTTATGTGGTGTAGAGAGGTTTTTTCCACCCTCACGTCTGTCCCTCTCCTATTTTTCCCACCTCGCTGCAGTAACAGACTGTTGACAAAACATAACCCTCAATGCTCGCTATCCTGTCTGAATGCACAGGTTACGAAGAACTAAACAGCCAAAATCTTTAAGTCTGCATAGGAAAAGATTCCTCCAATCCTTAGCGTTATCATCAAAGTTGTGTTACGTGCGTCTGTCTATGGTCAAGTTGACGACAACTAGCCTAGTTGCACCCTGACCTGCCTAGATGCAGAAAATAAAATTGTTTTGCTTCCATCGTCCACGTAAAGTCATAGATTTCAGCACCAGTTGTATTTTCCACAGTCCACCTTCAAGTGTTGTACAAAATTTAGTTCGTTCAAATTCCGAATCCAGCTAACCCTGCCAGGTGTGAAAAACTGAACCAAAATCTTGTTCCTTGTTGATGTTTGACGAATTGGTTGTTAGTATTAAATTTACTTATAAGTGAGACTTGATTTAAGTTGTTTGTATTGTTAGCAATTACTCTCATGCTCTTATGAATGCTGTCCGTATCTCCAAAATTGTATTTTTTGTATTTTAAAGTTTGTACATATTAGTCTGCTATGCCATGGAATTTAAGTGCTTTTGATTAAAACTTTAGTCAGTAACTAATTGACTATTTGTTGTTAATAATACATTTTTGTGATTTGTGTACAACTGTATCATCAGTATGGATCCTGCTTTTGCCTTGCTTGACGTAGTTGGTGTAATGGCCTGTTTCAAATTTGTTAATATACAGGTTTATATGAATTAAAAGAGTGTACTAAAAGAGTGTACTGTTTTCTGGAGAAATAATAAGTAAATGTCTTTGCAAGTTTGGGCCATGCATTTTTAGTGACGTTGGTGTCATTGGCATACATCCATATCTTCTTTTGCCTGAAATAACTGGTGTAATGCCTGGACTCTTGTAGTATTACCATGATGGAATACATCTGCAGTTCGTTCGTATGTATTATTTTCTGTCTGTACTGTACTCGGTGGAATACCAGTTATCTTGAAGTTAGTGTTTTACTCCACGTTATTGAAAACAAGAAACTGGATGACCAGGAATGGGATTCCTGAAACTATCGCAATTTTCGTTGGATTGACACTCGTTGCACTTGTAGTCAGTTAGTTGTTCCCGTCTTGTTTCTGCTTACATCATATCTGAAGAGTTGTGCAACGTCCGGGTGGTGCTTGACACGTGTGTAACTGTAATATATGTTGAGTTTCTTCGTTTGTTGTATTGTGCTAGCATGTGTTTGCAGTGTACGGTTATGCTTTCTATATATTTAATAGCTTCAGCTATGGGAGGAGATGTTTGCAACAGTTTGATTAGAAATTCAGAGGCGTCTTGCGCTGATGGTTGCATAAATATGCCTCTTATGTGGGTTCTTACTGCTGTTGTGTTGCGATTTTGTCGTCGGGATGTGTAGGCTGTTATCAAGTTAGAAAGTGCATCTTTGGTCGCTGAAGTTCGTATTTGTTTAAGATGGGTGGAACATGCAGCAAAGACCGGATGATTGCATTTGCATAACAAGAAACACAGTCTTTGTTTGGGAATCCTTGTATGTTCTCTGTTTTAAAAGTTGTCTCGTCATATCATTGTGTTGGATTTTGTCTATTTCTTTCCGTGTGATCCACACATGGTCTTTGCTTTTTGTTTTCCTGTTTTTCTGGTGTGGTGGCTAAAATTGGGAGATTTGGCTTGTAAACTGATCGTAAACGATTGTATTCTACAATGGCGCTTTCTTGGGACTTTATTGTTGCTGGGTCAAAGTTTATTAAATGTAGACCATCAATGGTTTTAACTCGGTAAAGTGTTACATAAGTTTATCCGCAGGTGAAGGTTGATGTACCAATATCTTCAATGTCTATTGATAAACTTAAGCTTTGGCTTTAGTAGATAGTAATGCTCTCTGCTGTTATTACTAGGAACTGTGTTCTATGAATGGGAGCTCGTTCCGTAACCATTAATTTTGTAGTAACTGGTTACGACGGGTGTTTCTGTATTATTTATCTCGATTATTTTTCTTTCTCTCTTCTCTTATCACGCTTTCATTCCTGCTTTATTTTTATTTACGTAAGCCCCCCCCCCCCCCCACTCTACTGTCCTTCAGCGTGGGCCTCCCGGCAGCTGCACCCCGCACGTTACACCACTGTCTACAGTTTGCGTGCTAGTACCCAAAGTAAAAAAAAAAAAAGTAAATTTGGTTTGTTCGGCATGCTATTTTTTTCTTTATTTACTGAACTATAAAAATGAATGATGCGGCCAGTAATAATTGACGTGGGCACTTATGAGAACCAATAGTTTTTTTCGCGGCCTGTTAATTTTACTTGAAAGGCTGTTGTATAGCTAGAATGTCTAATTTGTGAAAATAAGTTTTCTTGGATGTGCAGCTAGAAATTTTTGTAGAAGATATTTTCAAGCAGGGCTCAAGAAATCTTTAAAAAATTGGGCGCCAAGTTGGCTCGTAATCAATATTTTTTAGTCGCTCACAGTTCCCTCCCCCCCCCCCCCAAAAGAAAAAAAAATATTAATTTCTCGGGCAAAATTATTTGTCAAGACATGAGAGATGAGGATTTTATTTTTTTATTTTTTATTACCAAAAATGACCACAAAGCAGGTGGTTTTTTTTTTCAGTAATAAAAAAGGGAAACTTTAATAATGAAAAAGCCGGTAAAATAGTAAAATGTAACGTACAGTCATTAAAACGGCATCAACCTTATTAAACTGATTAAAATCGTTCATTACCAACAACTGAAAACTACCAAGTATCAGGGGTGCATAAAATTCTTACTGGACAAAATTTCCCCACAAATGTTTTTAAATTTCCACAGCCTTTCACATGTAGGTAAGCCATTTTTTATGAATTTCCACACGACGATCAAGTGTTATGGCATATTCTGCACACCTGCCAAGTATGAGACTTTTTGTTACTCAACTATAAACAAGGATAAAAGTCTTTAGACGTATTTATTGTAGTATATCATACTTGCAAGAAAGAAAACATGAAAACCGGAAATCATGAAACGAATTCAAAACACATTGATATTAAGCACTTAATTTAAAATAACTGTCAAACCGGGGTTTCCAGGTTCACGTCCCCCACCTGCAAAAAAAAAAAAACGTGCATCCCTAGTAATTCAAAATATGGTCTAACCGAAAAAGTGGTTAAATGCAGGCGAAAAATTGTAAGATTGGTCGTTAAAAAATAGCTTACTTTGCTTGCATTCCCTCCGCTCCAACAACTCATAACTTGGTGAAAGATACTCAACCTAGGAACACGTGATTTAAAATTACCCCCATATACTAGTACACCTTTCTGCCCCATTCCCAGCACGGAAAAAAGGCTTAAATTAAGTGGATAAGTTTCCATTCCAGATTCGTGAATTTCCATGAATAAACTTTTTAAAAGAAATGTCTACCAGTGGCAGCCCCTAAATTTCATTAAGGCACAATTGAAGCTAGCTTTACTCCAAGTTACTTGGAACTTGGATTTGTCAAAACGATCACACTAGCAAAGCAAAAGCAGATGTTGACAAATTGCTCAGATTAAAAGTTAACTGAAAGGTGCACCTGCTACCAGTAATATGCAAGATAGAGTTTGAATAACTGGAGATACTCAAAACGGTAGAGTTATTGTTGTATTGCTACTAACAAAGTAAAAAATTATAAGAGAAAATTTTTACTTTAGATTTATTTTCTTTTAATTTTAGTGACCTAGTCTCGATTGCTTTTTCCCGGTTGTCAGCGTATAGAGCACCCTACCGATATCCGCTAGTTTCATGAGCCAAACAAACACTTTCAGCAGTTAATAATTAAAGTAACACTCTCCATTACCGTACTTTTTATTCATTCTTAAGTCTTAAATTAATTATAATTTTAATACAACGAATTTTGGCAAACTTTTTAAGATCACCAACTCCCAGCATCACAAGGAACAAGGAAATTAATGAACAAAAGATCGAGAATTCGTAAATTGCTGAAAGGTTATTACTCACCTGATCACCTCCACCAACTTGAAGAAATTAGTAGGGAAATTGTGGATAAAATGACTGAAAACAGAGAAACCTATGTTGAAAAGCTCTGCAGTAATTATGCAAGGAAGCCAAAAAATTTTTGGAACTACATTCGTAACTTCAATGGAAATGAATCTGCTGTTTCTCAGTTAATGGTGGATGGTGTGTGCATTGTCGATAACAAACTTATGGCAAATACTCTCAATGACACCTTTGCAAAGAATTTCTCCACTCTCGATGAAACTAGCCCTCTTCCTCTTTTTAGCATTGATCTCCCTGACGAAATAAATTATGTTAATGTGTCTTACGAGGGCATTTTGAACCTTATCATAAATCTTGATAGTGCAAAATCTCCAGGCCCTGGTGGGGTGCCGGTTACTGTACTTAAACTTTCTGCTGAAGTCAGTGCTAGGTACATTGTTTTTATCTTTAATAAGTCTGTCAGTAGTGGTTACGTGCCGCTCAAACGGCGGACTGCATCTGTTGTGCCCCTGCATAAAAAAGGAGACAAGCAAGACCCAAACAACTATCGCCCTATTTCTCTCACATCTAATATCTGCAAAATGCTCGAACATATTGTTGTTAAGCATTGTCTTTGTTATTTACTGAAGAAAAATGTGCTTCGGGAAAATCAGTTTGGATTCAGGGAGGGGGCCTCTACTGATCTTCTTTTGGTTGAACTTGTCCACAAAATTGCTGAAGCAGTCCAGGGGGGAGGACAGGTTGATATTGTTAGCATGGACCTGGAAAAAGCTTTTGATAGGGTCCCTCATGCTTTGCTTATTCATAAGTTGCGTGGGTATGGACTTGGTCACATGGCTGATTGGTTTGCCTCGTTTTTAAGTAACAGAACTCAGTGTGTGGTTATAAATGGAGTTGCGTCAAGTAGGCAAAATGTGCTCTCAGGAGTTCCACAAGGTTCTGTGTGTGGACCTTTTCTTTTCATTGTGTACATGAATGACTTGATGGATATTATTGGTAATGATGGGTCGGCTTTTGCTGACGATAGCACTTTGTTAAGGAAAGTCTGCACACATCTTGATGCTGTTACCCTCCAGACTCTTATCAATCGTGTTAGTAATTGGTGCTCCACTTGGGGAATGGGTATACAGCCTCTCAAATATGCAGTTATGTCGATTACTCGAGCGAAAACTCCAGTGATTTTTAACTATAATGTCGGAAGTGAAAACCTGCCTCGAGTTACTGAGATGAAAATCCTAGGAGTTACCCTAAATAACACCCTAAATTGGGATACCCACATAGGTAACATTGCAGTTCGTGCTTCAAAGCAGTTACGCTTTTTGAGTAGGATACTCCGTGGGTTCACTACACCTACCAAACTCACAGCATACAAAACCATGGTCAGGCCTATGCTGGAATACGCTGCTGCTGTTTGGGATCCCTACCAGCATTCTTATGTGGACAGGTTAGAGGCCGTGCAAAAGAGAGCTGTTAGGTTTATTGGGAACGATTTTAGTTCCTTTTCCAGTATTAGTTAAATGGCAGAAAACCTTAGCCTACAGGATCTGTCTGAGCGTAGAACTAACATTAGGCTTACTCTTCTTCACAAAATTGTGCATGGGAATACCATCATTAATGCTGAAGATCGGTTGGCTAGGCCATACTTTTATGGCAAAAATGATCACGATTTTTAACTTCGGGTTTGGCAGCCAACAACTGACTTCTTCAAATACTCCTTCTTCCCTAGAACTGTCACAGAGTGGAATAACCTGCCGAAAGAGTGTGTGAATAACTTTAAACTTTCTGACTTTAAATCCTCTCTTGGGAGAGTGGCTTGATGAAGGCATTTGTGTTGTTTTTTGTGTTTTTATAGTTTGAGATGTACATCTGTACATTATTTTTAATTTAATTAATTTAATTTAATCACTGTGCTGGATTTCTGATTTTCATATTTTCACTGCTGATCGTTGCTGACCTTTGTAACTGGGCTCCGCAAAAAGTAATGTTGCTAAGGATCTCCAGTTAAGTTAGGCTACTAACGTTTTACAGTCACCAGAATTCTTTAAATAACAAAAGGTAAACGAAATAGTAAATAAAAGTTTATGTACCTAAATTAGTTATTAAGTAAGTAAATAATATCACCGTGAATGAGAAGTTAAAACCTTCCCTGAAAGAACGATGCGACTGCGATCTATTTTTGTTTTCCACGAGATGCTAAAAAGAATGTATTGTTGGCGAATTCCATACAAAAATAGGGGATGGGAAATTCGCCACAGTGGCTACTTAAG
The DNA here is from genome assembly GCA_023313725.1 of Lithobius niger. Lineage (NCBI taxonomy): Eukaryota > Metazoa > Arthropoda > Chilopoda > Lithobiomorpha > Lithobiidae > Lithobius > Lithobius niger. The sequence continues at coordinate 63,876 of JAHWFP010096534.1, forward strand.
ATAATATTTAGTCGCCAGTACCAATTTTTTTTTCGCATTTGGCGAATTGGCGACCGTATTCTTGAGCCCTGTTTTCAAGCAAATAAAACTATAGGAGCAAAATTACTGCAGTAGTACCATTGGAAGGTCAAGCAGTCTTCGTGCATTTTTCTTGTGTGGGAATAATTTTTAATATTTCAATTAGAAAAATTACATTAATAGATAGTTTTAATATTTAAAGGGCTGACAGGAAACTTTTGTAGGCCACCAGTTCCACAAATAACAACCACCAACAAACAAGCATTGTTGTTTGGCAAAGAGGTCAGGCTTTTTTGGGGGAAGTTATTTATCCACATTATATTGATTTCTCCACACCCCCAGGACACAGCCTTTACACTAACGAACGGTTTTTTTTTAAATGGAAAATATTAACACCAGGATTTGGTACTTGATTGGCCTGGCTCCAATATGTAGGTATTAGAATTTTTTGCTGAATTTGGCCGTGTTAAGTCCATGAGTTTACTATTACAAAAACGATTAGATCCTATTACTGCAACACGTAAGTAACATACCTCCTTCTTCTGGGGAAGACAGTTTCTTCACTCCTTCGCTTTGGGGAGAGGCAGTGTGTTTGGCACCATTCGTTCCATGACATTCTTTCCACGTATTAGTGGTGTAATCTTGCGAAAATTCACTATCTCGCAAAAATAAAACCATTTAACTGTATTATTACCGTAAATCGCCTAATAAACGCCCTTGCATTGCTAACGCCCATCCCCCAAAAATACCTTTAGGTCAAAAATCGTGTAGTAGCCTTATTAACGCCCCCCCCCAATTTTTTTTTTAGTGAATCGTAAAATTGACAAAGTTTACCGAAATCAACGTTTCATCCCCTTAAATCCTGGTTGTTCTGCAGCAAAATTAACAAAAATATTCATAAATTTAACGAAATCAACATTTAATCCAGCACAATTCACGGGAGCATTTCTAATTGCGGAAAAGTCGGCAATATTAGGCTACGCAATCGATCATTGATGTGCGTAATATGGCTTAAGTCTAGCGAAAACGCTATACCTTTTTCTCATTTATTCTCAAATTTAGTTTATTAAATCATTCGCATTCCAATATCAAACCTAATTCAAAGCTAAAATTAATTTCTAACCATCACCAACCTCCAAAACAGACACGCGATTCACGACCGGAATATGCCAAGCAGAGTCGCGTCATAACGGACGCGGTGGACTGGATGTTTCAAGCGCTTCCCGAGTCTGGACGCGTGGAACCTCGGCGTCCACTACTGAGGCTCCTCGGGTCCAGACCTACGCGTCCACTTCCACCGGAAATTCCGTATTGGACCACAATATATAATTGTATGGTGATAAATGAGTCAACACACACGTTTCACGGTGGTGAATCACGTCTGTTTTGGAGGTTTGTGATGGTTAGAAATTAATTTTAGCTTTGAATTAGGTTAGATATTGGCAGGAGGATGACTTAATAAACTAAATTTGAGAATAAATGAGAAAAAGGTATAGCGTTTTCGCCTAGACTGAAGCCATATTACGTACATCAATGATCGATCGCGTAGGCCCAATATTGCCGACTTTTCCGTGATTACAAATGCTCCCGTGAATCGTGTTCGATCAAATATTGATTTCGTTAAATTTATGAATATTTTCGTTAATTTTGCTGGAGAACAACCAAGATTTAAAGGGTTAAAACGTTGATTATGATAAGCTTTTAGTCAATTTTACGATTCACTAAAAAAAAAAATTGTGTTAATGCTAGATTGAACCCAGATCACGCACGTGAATAATCAACTTTACCATGATGGATTTAGGCCTAAATGGCCACCCCCAAAAATACTTTAAGGTCAGAAATCTTGTTTTAGCTTTGTTAACGCCCCCTCCACTTTTTTATCGAATTAATTTTAGTCGCTCATGGGCGTTTAATAGGCGATTTACGGTACTTCATCTTTTCATTGTTCAAAGATCACTGCAGTATTAATGTGTGCTTACCATTATTTAAACGAGCAATAATGTCCACCATGTCCGTAACTTCGAATAGTTCGTCGTTAAAAGAAGAGTATGATGGATGCCTTGCTCCTATTTGTTTTGTAATTAAAGAGGTCGCTCCACCTCTGAAAGCTGTTGCGCCATGTAGCGTTGCGGGCCACTACTGCAGTGCGTTGCGTGAATTTGACAAGACTGCATATGCTGAAGCAACCTTTATAACACGTGTTTTCGCTCCGCAGAACACTTCGACGTGCTGCAGGAGACTAAACTTTTAGGTGTCACCACGGTAATACCTAAATTACCAAGCAAGTGATTAATTTTTTGCTGGGGATGAAATCGGTAAGGATAAACACTGTATCTTTGTAAGCTCAGAAGCGCATGATTCCAATGAGAATAAAAAGTCCAAAATCCGCCCGTATAATTCTTGGTGTTGTTTAGCTTCGCTGTCATCGGCAGCGTCTTTCCTAACATCTGTTCTGCTTGCTCACCATAATCAGAGTCGTTCGTGGCTTCCCTGCCATGTTGTTGTCCTCCAGTTGAACCAGATACAGGCCTAGGGTGTTCTGCTGCATCAAATTCGCCCTCGCTCTCAATATTGCCAGCTGGATAGTCTTTGGCCACTTTCAGGTAAACACCCCACACTGTTTTTAACTCTTGTGATGGATTGGCTAGTCCAGCGTTGTCTGAGTAAGCGCTTAGTGCCCGAGGTAAACTGCCTATTTGAAATAGGTAAAAACATCGTATAGATTTGAATACTTTCATGGCTGGTAGTGGTGGCTAATATTTCTGCAGTTTTTTCCTGCAAGCTTTCGTAATGTGCTTAGAATCCTGTAGGTTAAAGCCTTGGTTTTTTACTTCCAACAAAATTTTTTTGTTTAAGAGCCAACAACCAGTTTTAAGAGTTTCTGAACATAATTGTTGATTTTGTGAGCAGACACTGTTCGCCCTTCCATTAACTTGACTGCAACACAGATCTTAAGAGACAAATTCGGTAACAAATCTAAGTTTGTGCCCCATTTCATCCTACGATTCCTATGCTAGTCTTTACACTTTCAAATGTTATGCTGTCTTCCCCACGTTCTTCCAGCTTGTCTATTAAGGCAAGATAACTGTGGGAGTTAGCAGAATGATGCTGAACAGCTTCCAGCCACGATGATCAACTTGTCGTCATGGGTATTGGCAGTTTTAGACTGAGCAAACCCACATTCAATGAGGTTGCCACATATAGATGCGCTTTCTTTTTTCTGGGATAAATTAAAAATCTTCTTCATGGTGGCCTCAAATTTGTCCACGTCAGGTTAGGAACCTCTCCAACATTCACCTACTAGATTAAAAATAAGGACCCAGCACTCGACATGTAACAGATGCAGGACACGCAGCGTTGATGATCGCATAACTTGCTGTCATATAATTCACATTATCACTTGTAAAACTTGAAGCGTTGCTGAAAGGTGTGGTCCGAAGCACAGCACCAGAAACCTCTGTTAAATTAACTGCAGTTAGTGTGGCTGTATCGGTGTTGAACAATTCTTCAAACCAGGAATTGCAATAATAATCAGATTGGGCGCTATTTGAAATCTGTTGTTTTCATCGACACAACAGGATTTATTTAACACTCCATGAATAACTAACTTGGTACTGTTTATTGCAGACAAGTTCAACCTTCGTTTTTCTGAGGTACACCGACTTTAGTTATCTGACGTTTGGAATTTCCCCATGAATTTCGCCCATGCTTTATTGACATCATATGAGTCTGAAATTTTTCGGACATCCAGGGGGTATTTCCAGCTAGGCGCCCACCGATTTTGAAGTGTCTAGGATGTTCGGTTCGCGATTGGGGAACTGGCTTCACGTGCACTGTGTTTCTTGTTTTCCAAATCGTCAGCAATTGTTGATTGCCGTCGATGATTGAGAGTTATGCAGCATACTTTGCAAAATAATAATCCGTGATTTCTCGCTCGTTGCGCAGGAGTTTGCTTTGAAAGGTGGGACGGATTGGATTGAGACTTCGCTGCCATTTCCCCAAAACGGAAATGCACAATCAAAGCAGGAATGAATCAAGATATTGCTTTGGAAGTACCGTTAGAGGCCGGTAACTTTCCGGAAAAAAATTAACTTAACGAGAAAAACAAATCACATATTCGGAATCTGTGTACGACCAGACTTTTAATTTCCAACTCTGCGTCTGAGGTTACACGCTTTTTGGCAAACCTAGTGAGACAGACAGGACGGTAATAAATTACAAGCTATTAAAGGCACTCGCCGTGTCGCTGCAGTCGCCGTGAGGAGGTGGTGTTGGCCCGTTTGCGCATTGGTCACACCCGAACTAGTCATCGTTTCCGCATGACATTGCGCGTCAATTGGGCGATAAGTCTGTCCTCCTGTCCGGTGTTTTTCAATTTTTGCAGGAGGTACAGATGTATGACAAGATTTAGATTAGGGGTTTGAATAACATCTCTAATGTGTGGTGCAGTGGCAAACCGGACCACTCCACTGTGACTGAGGTTGGCGCTAATGACCAAGTTGTCGACGCGCCATTAAGCCTCAATCCCCCCCCCTCATCGTTTCCTTTTGCGGGGGGTTGACCCTCCTGAATGTTGTTGGTGTCGACGACCACTTTTGGTCCGGCACTTCCTTGTTGATTGTGCCATCATGATGGTGTTTCGTCGTCGTTTCCGTCTTCCACATAGACATTGCGCGTCAATTGGGCGATAAGTCTGTCCACCTGTCCGGTGTTTTTCAATTTTTGCAGGAGGTACAGATGTATGACAAGATTTAGATTAGGGGTTTGACTAACATCTCTGTAATGTGTGGTGCAGTGGCAACCCGGACAACTGCACTGTGACTGAGGTTGGCGCTAATGACCAAGCTGTCGTCGGGCCATTAAGCCTCAATTTCCCCCCCCCCCCCCCCCCCCCCAGACTTTTAAGATTTTTAAAAGCATTGTTTATACATTATTTTTAGTAGTTGTGATCGCGGAGAGTATGTGCCTTTATAATTGTGTTTGGTTGCCGGGCCACACCCTGTTTTGTAACACTGTGCGCAGCAGTGGAATGGATCCTTGACCTTCAGGGCACGTATTTCATTATCTTTAGTGATTCCATGAGTCCCCTGGATTCCTTGGCGAATTACAATCCTCGGAACCCCTTGACACAACGTGTTCAAGCTTTGCTTTCCCGCTTGCCTGGCCAGCGGAAAACCGTGCTTTTCTGCTGGATCCCGGGCCATGTTGGGATAGCAGGGAATGAGGGGGGGGGAATTGAGGCTTAATGGCGCGTCGACAGCTTGGTCATTAGCGCCAACCTCAGTCACAGTGCAGTGGTCCGGGTTGCCACTGCACCACACATTACAGAGATATTACCCAAACCCCTATTCTAAATCCTGTCATACATCTGTACCTCCTGCAAAAATTGAAAAACACCGGACAGGAGGACAGACTTATCGCCCAATTGACGCGCAATGTCATGCGGAAGATGGAACCGACGACGAACACCATAAAGATGGCGACAATCAACAAGTAAGTGCCGGACCGTAAGTGGCCGTCGACACCAAGAACATTCAGGAGGGTCAACCCCCCGCAAAAGGAAACAGTGAGTAAGTCTGGTGTGACCAATTCGCAAACGGGCCAACACAACCTCCTCACGGCGACTGCGGCGACACGCCGAGTGCCACTCCTCGACAGTGCCGTTAATGGCCCGTAACTTATTGCCGTCCTGTCTGTCCCACGAGGTTTGCCAAAAAGCGTGTAACTTCAGACGCAGAGTTGGAAAGGCATCTGAGGGAACAAGCCTGAGATCCCTACCGAGAGGGCCAGAAAGGGCCCGTTTCGCAGCAGAATCAGCTTGTTCATTCCCTGCTATCCCAACATGGCCCGGGATCCAGCAGAAAAGCACGGTTTTCCGCCGGCCAGGCAAGCGGGAAAGCAAAGCTTGGACACGTTGTGTCAAGGGGTTCCGAGGATTGTAATTCGCCAAGGACTCCAGGGCACTCATGGAATCACTAAAGACAATGAAATGCGTGCCCTGAAGGTCAAGGATCCATTCCACCGCCAAACCAAGAGCCAAAAGCTCTGCAGAGAACACAGAATAGCCTGATGGAAGGCGATGGGCAACCGTTACACCCTTACACACACAAGCACATGCCACGCCAATGTCGGACTTCGACCCATCAGTAAACAGGCGCTGATAACCGGCGTACTGAGAACTCAGCCGTCGGAACTCCTGTAAGTACCTTGCTGGGAATGAGCAAGCTGATTCTGCTGCGAAAGGGGCCCTTTCTGGCCCTCTCGGTAGGGATCTCAGCCTTGTTCCCTCAGACGCCTTTCCAACTCTGCGTCTGAGGTTACACGCTTTTTGGCAAACCTTGTGGGACAGACAAGACGGTAATAAATTACGGGCCATTAAAGGCACTGTCGAGGAGTGGCACTCGGCATGTCGCCGCAGTCGCCGTGAGGAGGTTGTGTTGGCCCGTTTGCGCATTGGTCACACCCGAAATACTCACTGTTTCGTTTTGCGGGGGGTTGACCCTCCTGAATGTTATTGGTGTCGACGGCCACTTACGGTCCGGCACTTACTTGTTGATTGTCGCCATCTTCCGCATGACATTGCGCGTCAGTTGGGCGATAAGTCTGTCTTCCTGTCCGGTGTTTTTCAATTTTTGCAGGAGCTACAGGTGTATGACAAGATTTAGATGAGACGTTTGAATAACATCTCTGTAATGTGTGGTGCAGTGGCAACCCGGACCTCTGCACTGTGACTGAGGTTGGCGCTAATGACCAAGTTGTCGACGCGCCATTAAGCCTCAAACCCCCCCCCCCCCCGTGAATCCAATCACACTGTTGACGTTGAGGGGACTACAATTGTGTACAAAGAACCAATTGAAAAAAATTAGGATCCACTTAGAAGCCTACTCAATAACAGTCAATAGGGAAAGTGCTATGAATGTTGTAAAAATTTGTATCCACATGTATAAGTGGTAGGAGGTGTACAAAGCATTTCCTGCAAACATCCTGTAGTGATCAGTGGGGGGGGGGGGGATTGAGGCTTAATGGCGCGTCGACAACTAGGTCATAGCGCCAACCTCAGTCACAGTGCAGTGGTCCGGGTTGCCACTGCACCACACATTACAGAGATGTTATGCAAACCCCTAATCTAAATCTTGTCATACATCCGTACCTCCTGCAAAAATTGAAAAACACCGGACAGGAGGACAGACTTATCGCCCAATTGACGCGCAATGACGCGCAATTGACTTGGTCATTAGCGCCAACCTCAGTCACAGTGCAGTGGTCCGGGTTGCCACTGCACCACACATTACAGAGATGTTATTCAAACCCCTAATCTAAATCTTGTCAGACACCTGTACCTCCTGCAAAAATTGAAAAACACCGGACAGGAGGACAGACTTATCGCCCAACTGACGCGCAATGTCATGCGGAAGCTGGAAACGACGACGAACACCATCAAGATGGCGACAATCAACAAGGAAGTGCCGGATCGTAAGTGGCCGTGGACACCAATAACATTCAGGAGGGTCAACCCCCCGCAAAACGAAACAGTGAGTAAGTCGGGTGTGACCAATGCGCAAACGGGCCAACACTACCTCTTCACGGCGACACGCCGAGTGCCACTCCTCGACAGTGCCTTTAATAGCTCGCAACTTATTACCGTCCTGTCTGTCCCACAAGGTTTGCCAAAAAGCGTGCAACTACAGACGCAGAATTGAGTGATCAGTGGTCTAGAGGGTCATTTTTAAACATGGCGGTCGTTAATCATGATTTTTTACGTGTATATAGTTTTAATTGTAAGTATCAACTTGTGGAAAGGGGTACATGGTGATTTTTTTGCAACCATTCTCATTTATGGGTTGTTGTTGTACATTTAGGTTACCAAGGGAAACATATATTTTCCCGAAAATTAAGTCGAGTGCTTGCTTATGTTATTGTGGTGTCATTGCGTACCAGGAGGTGCCTTTTAAATAGAATAGCTGGGATTGGTTGAAGGGGCTGTGTTCTCTGAGTGGCTAAAAAAAAAGGTCTCCCGGTCCATCTGAGGTGTAGACTCCCACGTGCTATTTTGCGTTTGTATTGAAGGTCAATGGATTTTGGAGTTGGAAACTAGATTGACTGTTGTAGCTCATAAAAAACAATTTAATAGAAGAAAAAGCCATTTTTATCGTAGGTGGAGTGTTGGAGTGGAGATAACAATTTGTAAAATAAAAAACATAATTAAGAACATACGATATTTTTCGGTAAACTCTGCATTAATTGCGCATTTTTTTATAAAATGGTTTGAACAAAAATAGGTAAATAATTAAGATTATAGGTTTAGGCATAAACCAGCTAATGCTAGAACGCATTTATTTTTAAATGAAGAAGCTAATCTTGAAAATCTGAGTGATATTCTACTTTGGTTTTTTAAACTATTACTTACAATCATATTATCATGATTCGCGCAAACCAAAATTGCAGCACAGATTCCCAGTCAGAAGTTGCACTACAGGCGAACTTTCGGTGATATCACCAGTAAAGTTACTTGTGAGTCTGTCACCTTCCTCACGCCACTAAATTACTACTTCAGATTACAAAAATCTTTCACATGTCGTCCATTTTGCAGACAGTCTTTATATACACTATTTGAAAATCCCGTGCTTCTTAGTTGTCAGCTGGACAACTGGTATTACTGATTATATCACCGAAAATTTGCCTGTAGTGCAACTTCTGACTGTGAATTTGTGCTGCAATTTTGGTTTGCGTGAATCACAACAATATGATTGTAAGTAAAAGAAGCTAATTCTGAAGCTGTGCAATGAAGTGGAAATTCGACAAAACTCTTGCATTAATTGTGCAATTTAAAACACAGCAATGACGAATCAAATCAACAAGTATAATGAACATGTATGTCGGACAGAACGTCCCCTTAGCACAAACTAAGCTGGTTGGCTTTATGCCGTATAAAAAATAAGTATTCACAAAGATTGTTGATGTCCATTGGTCGACCGGAAGTGGTGTGCGGTAGCGGCGATTTTTACCGTAGGCGTTTTTGATCTTTTAAAATTAATGGCTGCAGCTTTAGCAGTCTGGTTTCACGGAGTAGAAGAGAAAATTACAGTCTTGCGTTTAGTGAAAACGGGGGTCGATTCGGTCCATTGGTTTAAATATAGCAGAAGAAATAGTGTCCGTTTTTAGCTGATTAGGCCTAACGGCTGCTGTGGTTTTAAAGCAAACACTGCCTTTGAAAACCATTAAGCCAAACTCAACCATCTGGTGACAGTTTGGTACATTTAACACACAGAAAACTCATGCACAAAATCAACGCAGCGTTCCAAAGTTGATTGTTGAGAGGATGTGACGTTACGACGATGGATCGTTTGAGGCATCCAATTAAACTGCGAGAAGAGGTGGGTTGTGGTTGGATGGAGTACGCGCCAAATTTGATTGATTAGTAGTAACATTCTTGGTATTAATTTAATTAGTTTATTTCCATGGCCGACGTACGTTTAATGAACATCAATTTTATTTATAACAATTTGCAACTTATCCTGACGTTCGACGCAGAATGCGTCTCTAAAATGGTAAATGGTAAGGAATAATACTCTAAGTTTAATTTAACGAAATATTGTAGCCCATGCTATGCATGTGTTGTTAGACGGGGGGGGGGGGATTGAGGCTTAATGGCGCGTTAGACAGGTCCTTTGCACATGCGTACGTTCATTGTTAAATAATTTTTGTATGCGACGTTTTCTGACAATAGCCACAGCTGCTAAAGTAGCTGAGTAGTCTCTCACACTACCCTCATTGGCACAGACTAGCAGGGACTTTGCCATGGTACCCCGTGCTGTAATTAGGGATGGTGCAAAGCACCCGGGGCCCAGTAGGGAGAAAATTCGGTATTGTTTGGTCTGGGTTGGAAGCCCGTTTGGATCCCCAAAATGTTGCTCTTATCGTGGAGAAGTTCAAGATTTTGTCCTAGCACCCCTGTATGTGTCAGGGTGTGCCCCCTGCGGTCACCTTCTGCCCTGACAACGTCCCCATGCCACTGCCCGACGGCAGCGCTCTTAACGAGTGACGCCAGACTCGAGAGAGACGAGAGAGAGAGAGAAGCAGCACGAGCGAGCTACCCAAGAGAGCGTCTGCTCTCCTTCCATAAGTTCATTGCATTAAACAAGTTGAAGATGAATCCTCAGGACTGGATTTCATTCACCTGCCCAGGGCTCCCAGGCTATCCAGGGCGAAAGGAAGTCCTGGCAGAATTGGCGCCCAAACACGGACCCAATTCCGCCAGGACTCCTTTCGCCCCGGATAGCCTGGGAACCCTGGGCAGGTGAACGAAATCCAATCCTGAGAATTCATCTTCAACTTGTTTAATGCAATGAACTTGTGGGAGGAGACCAGACGCTCGCTCATGCTGCTTCTCTCTCTCGAGTCTAGCGTCACTCGTTAAGAGCGCTGCCGTCGGGCAGGGGCATGGGTACATTCTCAGGGCAGCAGGCGGCCGCTGGGGGTGCACCCTGTCATATGCAAAGGAATCAAGACTAACTGTCGTTTGGTGAAACATTGGTTCACGTGGGCAAAGCCCGTAAGGCTGCACCCATGTTTCATCGAATGATATTCTCTTCTCGATTCCTTTGCGTACAGCGAGACCATGGCAAGGGCCGTGACAGTCTGTGCCAACTACGGTAGTGTGAGAGGTCTAAGTTCCTTCAATGACTATGCAATACAATCTGGCCTTTTCCGGACATTATCTCGGCATCTTGTTATCATCCGCCTTGTCACCTGTAAAATTTAGCCAGTACATGTACGCAAGCCATTTGCTTCAGATGATGTAAGCTAGATGAAAGCAGGCTCGGACTGGCCATAGTGCCATGGCACAGGCGCCCTTCAGCTATCACACTTTTGGCACCCCTCATATATTTTCCTTTGTCCCACAAAGAAAAATGAATGCCCTGATGTGGATGGTTTTTTCTGCCAACAACCATCCCTTGAGGCACAAATCCTCCCTTCCAACCCCAACTCCACTACACCTCCTTCCATACACATTCAATCTCCACACCACTCAAAAGTTCTTTAAAGCCATAAAAATTCACCAAAATAAAACGGTTTTCCCTGAAACATAAAATGTGTACGAAATATATTCTATTGCCAGAAATGGCACCAAAATATGGAAAGAAAAAAAAAGCTTCTAGGACCACTTCAAATAATGAAATATACAATTTATTGTGACTCTAAACACAAAAAGATAAAGAAGGGATTGGATACATCCACTTATACTTTGCCTAATTACATAAATTAAAACAATATAAAATGTAACAAAGCCGGTAATCCCTTTGTCCTAAATAATTATAAAATGTCATTAAATTTTTGTTACATATTTCGTCAGATCAACACCCTTCAGTCTAGATTTGACGGTTGCTAAAGTAGCGCCTGGGCAACACCCGCAAGGGGGGGGGGGGGGGGGGGGTTTATGTCGCGGGGACAACAGGCCATCAAACCCCAATTGAGAAAAAAGCTTGACAACAATCTCCCTTCGTTTTTTTTAACAACAAGTTTAAGTCGGTGACCCCTGGTGTATTCACCTTCCCATTTTTGGAAGAAAATGTTACTGTTAATGTTTTTAAGTCCATGCAGAATTGAGTATGTTAAGTTTAGATCCAGTTTTAGCCTTCTAATTTCAAGAGAGTCAAGATTTAAGATTTTTAAGCGATCTGTATAGGTTTTGTAATTCAGACCCGGCAAATACTTTGTGAATCTCCTCTGCACAGACTCAGTGAGATTAATATATTTTAATAAATAAATAGTATATACAATTTTTCTGTCACAGAATGGTAAGAAAGGGCTGTGGGGTCAACTGCTTACAACTCACACAAATATTGCTCAGGAGGCTGACAGAACTCTTCGTAATTGACTTAAATGGAATGGATGGCGTGCATACCACGTGATTCAAAACTGCAGGAACCTTATTACATAAAGGCAGCATTAATAGGGACTGACTACTAGGCTGAGCCCGTGCTACAACTGGTCAGACACCAAGAAGCAAAATTTTCGGATGGGTCTTGGCTTAAAGCGTTGAAAATAGTTTCACTGCTGTAGCTTGTCAGTTCCGGTTTGCTTGAACCAGTGACATAAAGGGTGATACTTTTCAAACCTATTTATTAGATACTTTCCACTGTGTAGGAGTTTACAACAAATATTTCCTGCAATAATAATAACAATCACTTGTTTGACAATGGCTGTACGGTGGTGGCGATTCAGAACAAGTAGGGAAACTTGGGGTAAAATTATCTTGGCAAATCCTTTTGGTACTACATATATGTTTGCCAGTTTTTCACATGTTTTGATAGCAATCAAGTTCATAAGTGTACACAAAAGAAACTTTGGGAGGCTATGCCTTCGAAATGTACATAGTAAATGTCAAGCTGTAGGCCAAGTCCATTATGTTTGAAGAAGCTCTTGGTCCTAGTTTATTGTACAAGTAAATGCTCAATCTATTTGTTTACAGAAAAAGGATATATATGTCCAGCTACTTTGACGACCTGATAGACAGAGGGATGGTCGGTGAAATAGGACTACCGTCTGACATGGATATCTATAAGGTAGAGGTGGTGAGCGTAGTCGTGGCGAATGCTGGCGATCCCCCGAATTTCAATACAGCAGATGATTTCGATGCCCCAAATATGACAGATGACTTGGATGGCCCAAATACTACAGATGACTTGGATGGCCCAAATACTACAGTTGATGACTCCATTACACCTAGCTTTCGACGCCATGAGAACGGTAATTTGATTTAATAATATTCTGCCCACGTAATTTGATTCTACTAACTAGTATAAACAGGGTTTGTACACGGCCTTGAATTCCTTGAAAAGCCTTAAATTTGAAAACTGAAAATTCAAGTCTTGAAAACCTTGAAAATTGGAATCCTTGTTGTACTTGAAACGGCCTTGGATTTTGTGAGTGCACTTTGTTTGGAATGAGGTTAAAGACACAATAGTAATATAATATAAACTTAGGTATAAATTTAAATAAATGAATAGAAATAGTTTGTCAGCAGAATCTATTTCTTGTGAGAAGAATGCTTCACTCTGATTGAAATGAGACAAAAACAAAGACAGGTGCCGTGCAGTGAAAGACAATTTTGGCCAGAAGGGGCAGCTGAGCAAGTGCTGTTCCATTGCTGTTAGTTGCTGTATTCCTCCTTGTCCATAGAGGGAGGGGAGAATAAAACTTGTCAGTGCTTATGCCTGTGTAGCTTCCTACTGCAAATTAAGAACACACTGGTAGCGACAATTGCAGTTGGTAAAAGACTGGAATTAACAAGTGGCCTTGCTACGGTGATGCAGCATGGTTGCAAGATAGAGCAGACCGAGTCGAAAAGAGCAATGTAGCTTTGCCTACTCACTTATAGTTAATACACGTTCACACTTTGTTGTGTGAACCATTCCTTTAGTTTGTGTACCTTTTAACTCACAGCTTAGTTTTCATTTCAAGGTATTTCCAATACTATTTATCCGCCGTTGACCAGTAACTACCTACAACCATGGAACTGGAGAGATATCGCGTAGTGTGAGGGGGGGGGGGGG
>JAHWFP010096535.1:427-55783 GCA_023313725.1 Lithobius niger
TTTTTTTTTTCTCAAATGCTTCAGTCGAGTTGTTCGTAGTTTCTTTCAAATATGGCTGTAATTTGTGAGCAACAATCATGTAAATTTATAAAACGTAATAGCCTTTCTGGCGAATATTATTATTTTGTTTTTTTAGATTATATTTGTGACAGATTTAATACAGTCGACGTTAGTGAATGGTTTTGTAAGATCGTTTGGTATGCCAATCTTTTGGTAAGTTTCTATCGACCGATCAGCTTTGTATCTCATCTTCGGGAAAATAATTAAATCTGTAGAACCTTACTGCCTGGTGGCATGCTGGAGGTACATGAAGTTGAAAATTGCAAGTTGCATCATAAATTAATCCTGGTTTTTTTTCTCTTTGTAACCAAATTTTAGCCAATCCACAAGTGACGAATGCTAATTGCCCTTCCGTACGTCTAGCTGCAGAAATGTGTGACAGTTGCACTAGAGAACAAGACTGTCGTGAAGGACAAGTATGTTGTGTCGTCAACAATCTGAAGAAGACTTGTTGTGTCAACCGGAAAAGAAACAAAGATACCATTAGTGAGTTTGTCATATAAGAAAATTTGCTGTAATTAGGCATGCTCTCTACTTTCCGCAGAGGCATTAGGAGTGAGATAGTCAAATGGGCTCAGTTTTCACAGTTAATACTAGGTATGGGTCGGTAACCGAAACCGAAACCGAATTTTCTGTTTTTACTGAAAACCGACCCCGAAACCGATTCGGATTTTGTGTCGGTTTTTCGTACGGTGTTCGAAAATCAAAAAAAATGATTTGTTGTTTTACATTTTTTTAATAATTATCATTATCTCTGTATAAATGACAGCAAAGCTCCTAGCTATTAAAACGAAAATAGTAGAGTAAAATGGTGCAACAGCTAGAACCCACGGTCTACGACGCTGCTGAAAGTGAAAGCAGGAGTAAGATGAAGCTAGTAATATTACTGTTAAAGAAAAAAAATTAGGAAAATCTGGTTAGGGTGTATGGTTGCAAAAACCGAAACCGAAACCGAGGTTTTTTGGGCGTGAAAACCGAAACCGGAACCGAAGTAAAACAAAATGAAACCGACCAATCCCTAGCTAGAGATGGGTCGGTAACCGAAACCGAAACCGAATTTTCGGTTTTTATCGAAAACCGAAACCGATTCGGATTTTGTGACGGTTTTTTTGAACGATGTTCGAAAAATCAAAGATTGATTTGTCGTTTTAATTTTTTTTAATAATTATAATTTTCTACGCAAGCTCCTAGTCATTAAAAAAAATAAATAGTAGAGGAAAATGGTGCCACTGCTAGACCCAAGGTCTATGACGCTCCTGAAAATGAAAGCACGAACGAGTTAGAATATAGTAAAACTACTGTTTCAAGAAAAAAAAAATAGAAATATCTGATTAAGATAGATGATAGAAAAACCCGAAACCGCGGTTTTGTGGGCATGAAAACCGAAACCGGAACCGAAGCCAAAAAAAATTAAACCGACCCATCCCTATTACTCTCCTAATTAAATATATTAATTTTCTCTTTACAGTGTTTGATCATCGAGTGAATCTACAAGATCCGCGCTGTCCGAGCATTTTAATCGAAGAATGTGAGCCATGTGGAGAACACGCAGAGTGTCATAAAGGCCAAAATTGTTGCGACACCCCAAATGCTGGAGGATGCTGTGCTGTACTAAATCCGTTGTGAATGAACCACTACAAAACAACAAAAAAAAACAAAAAACCTAAGAATCACAAACACAAGAGTTTTGTTTGCAAGGATACCTCTACAATCTTCATTTTTCTTCGTTAATATCATTTATTACTAGTATGACTAGCCTCATAATCTCACGTGAAGCAAATCTGTGAATTCATGAACGCTGTTAATTGGTCATGGTAAGCAGTGTAACAAGATCACAAAGATGACAGTTCCACCTATCTGAGTTCCGTGCTGCTGTGTTAGCGAGCTTTCCCTTCAAACATTTTGTTTCTACATATTACATATGAATAAATCAGTTGTCTCTCAATTGATTTTTAATCTAGTGTTTTAAAGGGGCACTATCACCGATTGAAAAGCGAACGAAAATACCATGGCACCATCGAGTGGCGGCGTTAATGTTAACCTGTATAGGTTGCTCGCAGGTGCACGAGGACGTACCAAATTTTCCCTCAATAATTAAGGAGGTCGTGGCTTGTTTGTTTCGTTAAAATAAATGCCCTTGTGCAGTCCTTCGCTTGGTGCAAGCAAGTGCTAGATAGTACTGAATAGCGATTTCAATCGGTGTTTATTGTGCACGCTGTTTATCTTGAGTCCTGCAGATATGTTATGAGAGGCTACGTTTTCCTGGAAGGGGCGGCATTGATCGACGGCCGCTATTGTTTTTGTAACCATCTCGGATATCAACAAGGCACTCTACTACCAAAAACATACAATTGATTATCTGTGTCTTCTGGGGCGAACTCAAGATAGGCCGCGGACACAATAGTCACACTTTAAATTGTATCTACACGTAATACCAAGAATTTTAGATTTGGGGGAGAGAATTTGCGACTGAGAACCCTCCTACTGAAACGTCTTAGATTCATTCCTATTAGTTCTGTCTAAGTTTACAGAGGGCGCCGTGAGTTTTATGTGGGAATTTTCTACTCAGTTTTCAGCCTAAAATTTAACTAAACTAAACTAAACGAAACTAGCTTGTATTTAATTATTATTTAGTTTAGCGTAGTTGTAACTGGTTTAGTTTACTTTAGATTTGGGCTGAAAAAATGAGCGAAAATTACCAGATGGAACGCATGGCGCCCTCTGAAAACTCGGATGGAACTAAAAGGGATGAATGTAACACGTTTCATTGGGGACTTTTTAGCGTTACAAATTCTCCTTCCCAACCCTATAAAATTTTGGTAATAGGGCAGTGACACAACGTAGTATTATTGTACATAACTCTAGGCTGGAGCCAGTATTAACTGGGATAGCTGCAAGGGTCACTGGAGGGGGAAAAGAATGGCGTCTTACTGAAGCCAATGCTGTTAGAGCGGATTTCTTAGGCCTATAACGCGCGATTTTTGTCGATTTGTTGGCAGTTGCTGACATTTTTAAGCAAGTGGAATCTTTTCTTTTCCGATTACAACCTAGCAGCATAAGGGATTGGAGAAAACAACGTTTTTTTAAGCCTATGAAATCCGCTCTTAAAGCAGTTCCTTGACTAGAAGTGCCGTTGTTTAACACTCCATTTCAATCTAGTGCCCCTTGCAGCTATCTCTCTTGTAGCCAATATGACGTCACATGACGCTGCTCTATACGTAATAAATACCGTTGCCTACTTACAAAATTACCCTTTGAACTTAACGAACCTATTTACCGAACTTGTCATTCGTTCTATAGGTGATTAGTACCGGCAATATAAAGTCCACCCAGAATAGTTTTCATTCGAATGCCGTTAACGCCTAACACAAAGTTGAAGATATCCATCGTTTTCTCTCAAAGTATTCACAATTATTCTTCTGGTATGTCGCTTAAAGGCGGATTGCCACCAAACGAAAGTTTGGAGCATCTAGCGCTTGCTCGCAGCAATCAAAGGAATGCACAAAGAAATATCTTTTAACACAACCAACAAGCCACATGCCTTCTGAATTACTGAGTAAAAATTTGGTACGTTCTCATGCACTGGGAGCAAGCTGTAAATATTGACGATATTAAAGTCACTAGATGGCGCCACGGTAGAACATGAAGAAAACACTCTGGCGCCATCTAGTGGCAATTAATGGCACTATCACCGATGGAAAGTAGGTAGAATCTGGCAACATCTAGCGCTACCTAGTACTATCTAGCGCTTGCTTGCACCAAGCCACGGAATGCACAACGGCATTTCTCTTAACGAAACAAACAAGCCACGACCTCCTTAATTATTGAGTGAAAATTTGGTAAGTCCTCGAGCACCTGGGAGCAAGCTATCAAGGTTAACAATATCACTGCCGCTAGATGGCGCTATGGTATTTTCGCTCGCATTTACAGCTTGCTCCCAGGTACACGAGGACATCCCACATTTTAACTCAATACTTAACGGAGGCATGTAGCTTGTTTGTTGTGTGTAAACGTATTGCTTTGTGCATCCCTTTGCTTGCTGTGAGAGAGAACTCTATAGGGCTAGATGCTGCAGTTTTAATTTGGTGCAACCCACCTTTAATGAGACTCCTATTTTCTTTTTCATTTGTGCATTTTTTAGGATCGAACCATTACTGCCTTAACGTTTTCATAATGTTTCTGCCGTTAAGCCGCATTGAAAGTTGAACAGCTGTACACTCCATTAAAAATCAGCGTCATTGTTACTGATGTGACGTAGTGATATTTGACCCAATCAGTAATATTACAATCAAAAGCTGTGCGAAGTATCGACTGTATAAACACACTTCTCGTCGAGAATCACATCGCCCCATTACTAATCGCCTACACTTTTCCTGAAGTAAATCTAATCAGTCTTTCGTGATTTCCTTTCTATGCGATTCTTTAGAAAGAAATTCATTGATCACTCCCTGCTGGAAATTCGAACATCTCACTGATGTCGGGGAGGGGGGGGGGCCGAGGATTTGTCGTGTCGGAGGAAAGGGGTGTACGAAAAATGTAATTTTGCGCTCCCAGATTTTTATTCTCCTTTCTTTTGCAATTCTGCAATTTTTCGCCCACATTTTTTGCCAACATTCTTCGTAGACCTATAGTTTCTTTCCGACCTTACGCTGGAAAATCGCCAAGGGGGGGGGGGGGGGATTGAGGCTTAATGGCGCGTCGACAGCTTGGTCATTAGCGCCAACCTCAGTCACAGTGCAGTGGTCCGGGTTGCCACTGCACCACACATTACAGAGATATTATTCAAACCCCTAATCTAAATCTTGTCATACATCTGTACCTCCTGCAAAAATAGAAAAATACCGGACAGGAGGACAGACTTATCGCCCAATTGACGCACAATGTCATGCGGAAGATGGAAATCGCCAAGGCCACGGCCCTTCCGCCGAAACCTCATTTCGCTGAAACATTTTCGCATTTCACCGAAAATTACCTCCTGCTCAAAAGACGGCGAAATGGGAATTCCCATTTCACTGAATTGACTTTTTGCCGAAAAATGTTTTTTTTAAAGATTAAAAAAAAACTATAGGTTTCGCCTCAGGGGCCATGGCAGTGCGCAGGGCCGTAGCGAAGGGTACTTGGTTGGGGGGGGGGGGCGGGGAGTGACTCTCATTTTGCCAACTCATCTTATGATTTTTCCAACTGTTTGAAAGAATGACAGTATAGTGCTGCCAGTAAAGTACTTTTGAGGGGCTATGCCAAACTCAGCAAGGGGATGAGGGGGAGCGCTATAAGCTCCCCAGCAGCGTCCGAGGGCGGGGGCGGGGTTTCTGGCCTCCAGTGAACACTGAAGCAACAAATTGTCAAGCAAATTTTGGTGATTTTTTATTCATTTTTTAAGATGACAGGTTTCGTAAAAATTTTATTGTGACTAAATCGTGTTTTTTTAAGATTTTTTTCCAAATTAAATTAAACCGAGTTCAGTTTAAAGTCATATAAACAGGCCAGCTGGCCATTGACGATTGGGGGTTAACTTAATTGTACATTTTGGACCTTTAAAGGCTATAATTATAGATGACGATGACTCCTGTGTGCAAGCATAGGCAGCAGGTCAGGGCTCCCCTGCCGGAGGCAGACATTTTTTTAATGTACTATCGAAAGGTGAAAAGTAATAAAATCTTTTTCTCAGTTTTGTCCCAAACAACTATAGGCCTAGAGGTGTTATTGTAAAAAAAAAAAAACTTTCACATTTTAAAACAAAAACATGCTCCAGTTTTTAAATAATGGAGCGCTGAAAGACGAAAGAAATGGCGAAACCTTTTACCTCAGTTTTGTCCAAAACAACTTGAAGTATTATTGGAGAAAAGCTTCGTGATTTGAAATCAACATGCTCTAAAATGAAAAACTTGAAATGAAAAGTCGAAAAACTTCATAACCCCTCCAATTTCCTCCGGTCTCCCCGGCGATAAATAATTACCGGTCCCGTAGGGTTATTTTTGCCCTCATTTCGTGGCCTTTGGATCATTTTCGTCCTTTAATATGGGATCTTATGAACTGTTATCGTCAAATTTTGGACCTTCGAAAGTAACAAGTTTAAAATGTTTAACAAGTTTCATTTAAAAATGTAGTTGATTTTTCATTAATACAAACTCAAATTTAGTTGCGATAGGTTAACAGAAAAAAGACAACAGAAAATCAAACAGCCAATTCAATTTTTCCAACTCGGTTTTTGATTTTGCCAACTGTACCCTGTTTTCATGAAGTACGGCATTAGTTCACGTTACTGTTTTAACTAAAACCAAGGCACTGATGGACTAGCAGACGAACTAGTAAATCAAATAGGCAGTTTTAATTTATTTGATATCACAACTTCAGACGGCGATAACTTGGCAGAAGTCCTTACCAAGTTCTGTTTTATGCAGGTTTGTTGATATTTCTGCTTTACCTAAGAAACGTTTTAAATCCTGGCAATGATGTTGTGTTTTGGTATATTTATATATCAGTAATTTTCTACCCTCCTAAAATACCAGTTACGAGTTGCTCCACGCTGAAATCCCTTCTGCGTGGCACTGTCTAATAGAAAAAGAACTATATAGGAAGTAAAATAGCAACTCAGTTTTTAGTTTTGCCAACTGGGTACGATTTTCGCGACTTCAAATTCGGTGGGGATACAGTTTTGTGCATTTTTTGTTTTTATTTTCCACATTACCTATCATACTTATAAGTCATGGTGGTGACATAGCAAACAAAACGGCCAAGTCAATTTTCAATTTCGCCAACTACGCACATTTTCGCGGAGCTTCTTTTTCCCCTGCGTTACAGCCAAGTTATGCAGGGACGCAACCAGAAATGATCAGGGGCAGCGTTTCAATGACTCCCAAGCTGCGCAGAAGTGTTGCGAAAACTGATGGAAAAAAATGTATGGTAAACTTTTACTTTCAAACTGACCAAATGATGATAATAATTAACCAGTACTCGTGGAAACTGGAATTTGCAGTGAAAATTTATCCGAGTTTGCCAACTCGATAACTCGAATTTGCCAACTGTATGTGTTTCTTGTTTTAAAATGCTCCGAGGGAATTAAATACTCCCCTATCCCCCTTCCCCAATTCTTAGCCCCCTTAATTCTCGAAATCCATATGGAATTCCAATTTTGTCACCCCTTCCCCCATGCCCCAGTCAAAATTCTTGTGTGAGCTACGGCTTGAAATGCGCCCTGTTGGTGTCGTTGCAATCCCCCGTCCTCACATCATGAAATTATGCCTATCCTTATAATCACCAAGCCTTCTACTTTTTTCGATTCAGTGCCGCTCCCCCTTTTCCCCACCCTTACTCCGTTCAACCATTGACCTTTCATCCTGCCACCCCCCTATCACGGTGTGGGAGCAACCCATAAAAGTATGTGTGGAAGTAACCCACAAAGAATCGGTCTGATTTTTAATTTCCTCCAGTGTGTAGCAGGGATTTCAAAGTTGGACACGTGGTAAAATGCGGACTTTTGCGAATTTACGCTATTACCTTAGCAGCCAAGTTATGCAATGGATACAATTGAGAACTATAGCCATTCGTAAAAAAAAAAATAGCATTCAACATAAGGCCTGTGATTTCTCAGTGTGTACATCGGACATAAAAAATGTTTTAATATTGCTGAATGGAAGAAAATACTAACGGACGTTGCATGAATTATGTTGGGAACTCGCAACGGTGGTGCTGGGAAACTATGATAGGTAGGTAGCAACATGTTCTACCTCAAATAATTCGGTTTCTTACGTTATTTTGCCGTTATATCTCATCACCGTAATCTAGTAGAGTTCAGTGTATAGAAGACGCTCGTCTTACACTGACCTTCTCCCCCCCCCCCCCCCCACCACCGTAAAAAGTCAGTTTTCGGTCTTTATTGCGGTCTTTGTGTTAACCTCAGCACGAACTATGACGTTAAACGACAAACTCGGACGTTTCATTATAACCCGTGACAGTCGAAGCTTTTGCCCTACGAAGCATATTCTTGTTGTTTTGTTGCTGTTGTGACGCCTGGAGACCGAACCAATGAACCGGCTTCCACGTTGTATAGCAGAATACGTAGGCACGAACAAAGCCTATAAGGGCCTTTTGAACGCTATTTTAATATGAATACAATATTCTTGTTGGTGTTGTTCTTCTTGTTGGGGAAATTTTGCTCACACCCAGTATCGTACCAACGAACCGATTGTGAATTTTTATAGCTTAAAACGCAGGCATTAACAAGGACCAGTCTTTTGAACGCTACTTTAATGTGACTACAATAGTTGTAGAGGAAATTTTGCTCTCACATACAGATCGAACCAGGGAACCGATTTTAAACATTTATAGCTTAAAACTTATCATGTAAAAATATTCTATTGCTATTCAATTTAGTATATCGTGATTAACTCTTTATCAAATTCCTAGCCAACTGTAAGGTGACAGATATTAGTTCTAGAACAAGGACGCACTAACACTGCAACAGTAATTCGACGGGCTGTTTGGTACAGAAATGCTGGAGGAAGATAGAAAATTAATGTGCGATTTACGTATGCAGTTGGAGGGGCAGCAAACCAACAGGACATTACTATACGTTATGAATGAGTGATCTACTGAAAAGTATACATCTTGCACTTTGTTAAAAAAAAAAACCCGTCTCCTGACTTTTGCTACTACAATACGACAAATGAGCGATCATGTGATCATGTAAGAAACGACCAGATAAAGGAGTTCTCACCTGACGCTATTATTTTTGTTACAAAAAAAAAAGCCTGAAAGTTTCGTTGCTTTATAGCTTCCCGTCCTCTTCGTTATATTTCGTCAGGCTTCTACACTTTTTATATCAACGAACGCCTTGCATTGCGGTAAATCCAGCTTTAATTTTTTTTTTGAGGGGAGGGGGTCGTACTGCATTAAGGGTACGTAGGGTTGATTACTTTACATTTATTTAAATTTAACTTGCACGCGAAATTTTAATATCACGCCATGATTTCATGTAGCTAATAGCTTTGCTACTTTATTTTTTTTATCTGCTGGATTTCCTGTAAATCCATTTTTTTTAACAATCAAGTTTAAAAATATATATATACCCCCCTTCCCCACTCCACGCACGCCAGTCTTACACGCAATTCAGCGATACTTAAAGGGCAATTACATTCATTTTGACAAGCATGTTTGACTTTTGGATCACTTACACAATAACTAAACACAAGAATTGCAGTAAGAATACGTTACGTACATCCGATATAACAATTTGATTACTGCATCACCAAAACACGACTCGGAGGCCGCCATTGTTTTGCTGGAACGCGTACAAATTAATGCCGACAGATGTCACTTTTCGATTTCGACTCGCAGCCGATTGGTATAGCTGTATTGACTGTGAGGAGTTCGAGCGTTTGGCGGCCTTAGCTAGCCACTACACTGCCGGCCAGCTAAGGCCGTCAGACGCTTGAGCTCCTCACAGTCAATACAGCTATCTCAATCGGCTGCGAGTCGAAATCGAAAAGTGACATTTGTCGGCATTAATTTCTGCGCATTCTAGCAAAACAATGGCGATCTCCGTGTCGTGTTTTGGTAATGCAGTAATTAAATTGTTATATCGGACGTAAGTAACATATTCTTACTGCAATTCTTTTGTTTAGTTATTGTGTAAGTGATCCAAAAGTCAAACATGCATGTCAAAATGGATGTAATTGCCCTTTAAGGCTAAACAAACGCTGACGTAAATTTTTCTTCCGTGCAGTCTGTTCAGTCGTTTTCCACACATCATACCTGCTGTTAGTGCTCACCAGGTATTTTGGAGTGGACTTGATCTAGCAGTTAATATACATATTAGATACGCAATATAACCATCACTGGCAGCCTTTTTTTTTAAAGTTATCATATCACGCCAGTAGTTTGTGAGATATCGCAATGTGTTCTGCAGAATGTCTGGTTGCTGGTTGCTCTCATATTAGCAACAATAGACACTCGAATAAGCAATGAAACTTGCTATTTGCCTGAAGGAATTGAGCCTGTCGTGACTGGGAAGGGGACCTCGCAAAGTTCCATCGGGTGCACGGGTAGCTGCGAAAACTGTAGCATCACATTCGATATGCGTCTTGGTCCCAGCTGTACATCTCTGGCGTCTCACAGACCCGGGTTCGATCCTGGTGAAGGGAAGTGTATATGTACGGGTTTTTCTCCGGTTGTTTCCCGGCCGTTGCACGGGGGTTTCCTCCGGGTACTCCGGTTTCCTCCCTCATGCGATAAAAAAGACTGTCATCATGGTGGTATCTTCCACTTGCCATAGATCTGCCGCTTGGGCCTCATAACAAGCCGACACCTTTCTATTATTATTATTATTATTATTATTATTATTATTATTATTATTATTATTAATAAAACCTTAAAAATTTTATTTAAAGATGGAAAAAGAAACACTACAGTGGAGATCCATAAACAACTTGAAATTCTTGATGTAGAACAGTCAGTAATGTATAACATTCTCACAAAACAATATTACAGCTTGGAAAATAAGGTACAAATACATAGAACTGTAAGAAACAATAACAACTGGCTCATTGAACCACAGTGGAGAAATACATACGGAAAAAGAGGTATGAACTATCTTGTACCACTGTTTTTTAATAAACTTCCAATCGAGATAAGAAATATTAAAAATTGGAATGATATGAAACAAAAAATTAAAAAATGGATTCTCAAACAGCGTAATTAACATATTGAAAATTTGATAAATTGTACAATTGTTTAGATTACACTTCATATGTACTAATCTCTAATTTACTATATAAACAAATAGCCTATAAATGATTTGTGGAAATATTGCTTGCACATACAAGTCCTTCTGGATTTCGTGCCTGTACAGGTTACTACACAGTTTTCAACTGTTTCTGTACTTGTACTGAATAAAGCTATTATTATTATTATTATTATTATTATTATTATTATTATTACAATAAGTGATTCAGGGTACGACGGTACTGACAGGTACCACTAACAACACACCAGCTGTTTATAACATCTAGACTAGTCGTGTATTAATGCGGAATACAGACATACATACAGACACTAAGTTTTACATTCACAGGGTTTTTTACTTATTGTCACCCTCGGCAAATTCTTTGAATCTAGCTTATTGAACAAAAATATGTTCAGGTTCTATTATGTCTCAATCCCCCCCCCTCCCCTGTATTATTGTCGAATGACCTTGCCATTAGTGACGTTATGACATTATTTCCTTGGGCTGAGGAATGGCGTTTGTGGTGTCGATTTGGCTTACCCTGAACGAGCATAAACGTATGCCAAGTAAAATTGGTTTGATCAGATGTTGTTATGGCACATGACTTTAGTGTTTATAATGCTACAATACAGTGAAATACTTAATGGCAAATATCCTGGAATGAGGATAATAACTAGGATCACCTTAGAGTGTAGTGTTCACCGTGGCCTAAGCATTTCGTGTACGTAGAAATGGGATAAGCATCACTTTGATTTGTACAGTGTACACCATGGACTGAGTGCTTCATGTGGCTAGAATCCCAGACTAAACAAGAAGTAGTGTGGCACGAGTTGGTCATCCTTGCTTAGAGAATGATGCATTTATTGAGCACCTGGACGAACCATCCACTCAGATGAGCACTTCTTAATATCAATATCCCTAGACGTAGCTGGAACTACTGTTACGTTGGGTTTTTTGTTAATAACCCAAAAATAAAATGCTTCGCGTTCTTCTGTTTTAGTGACAGCGACCTTCGAGAGTTTCTGCATGACTAAATGTGAACGAAATCTTGAAAAATTAAGGGGAAGGTGCAGGGATAAACAAAACAACTGAAGGAGATGCACTGATTGAGTGAGTGAAGCGACCGTTAGTCAGTGTGTGCAAAAATGGGATTGAAACTTCTTAAACAGACGGTGTAACCTTATGTACGTTCACAGTCGTATGAAAATTGTGATATCCACCCAAAACCAAAACTGGTAGAAAAACCCGCCAAGTTTCCAAAAACGGTCGGCCTTTGAAGGTAGTGATATCATTCCACTAGGGAAAGACCGCCAAGGTTAATGCTATTAGCCAAGTTAATCGCACGGAATAATACTTTGGACGTTAAACGAAAACTCGAAGATTGCTACCGCTAGTAGCCAATCTTCTGGTTTTCATTTAACTTTCGAACTATTAGTATGTGCGATTAACTTGGCTATAATAGCATTAACCTTGGCGACCTTTCCCTGGTGGAATGTTATCACTACCTTTAAAGGCCGACCGTTTTTGGAAACTTGGCGGGGTTTTCTACCAGTTTTGGTTTGGGTGGATTAATTAAAAAACGAAAATTAAGAGCTTTAATGGCTACTGCCACCTTCTCAAAAAAAAACAGAAGAGACAAAAAAAAAGTTTTAGCGATTCTCATAAGCGATTTCATAATACATATCAGGGTACAACGAAGAATAAAAAATGTAAGAATTTTTTTAGCCTTCACTTTAATTATATTGACGTTGGTTTCAAGTATTCTTGCATGCATGAAAGGAAGGATAGTGGGCATCTGAGCATGTAAGAGAATGACACTTTTTCGTGTAGCGGGAGAGCAATGCTCATTAATTTCTGATGACACTTTCAAGCTATGGTATAACTATTAATGACAAATGGTATAAAGCAGTTTAGTTTACAATTCCTTGAAGCAAACCTGAGCAAGTTGATTTTCTTCATATAAGTCTTATTGTGCGCGCGGCGTATCTTGAGTCCTGAAAGTATTTTATGATCGGCTACGTCTTCCTGGAGGGTGCGGCTTTAAACGACGGCCGCCATTGTTTTTGTAACCATTTTGGATATCAACAAGGCACTCTGTTATACCAAAAACTTACAATCGATTATGTGTCTTCGTTCTGCAGCGAACTCAAGACCAACTTTAAGTGGTTTACCTAATAGAAATGTGTTTACAGACGTGTTTATTTACCGAGGTTTACTCTCGTGACTCACCCACTTGGAAAGCCATATTTGTCGTGTTCAGTTTTGTCCGTGTTATTTACATGACAGTGATTTTAACCAGAATTTATTTTCCCCTAAAGTTATTAATCCTTCTCCACCTGGACTCGATTTTGTCACTAGTGACCTTTTGCATGAACTTGAGGATTCTGTTATCCTCGTACTCACTGATTTAAAACAATTCACTCAAAAAATTTAGACTAACAGGCGTATGATTATTGCATGTTCTCTCTCTTCTTTCTTAAATACCGTGGTAACTTGAGCATGCAGCCTTCACAGCTAGGTGGTGAATTCTAACATACTTAAGTAAGAAAATGTACCTGTGGGGTTCATGTTAATAATGTTAACACCTTTCCACTGGTGTATTAATTGATTTCACGCCCATTTCATAGATAATTTTAGAGTCCCCCCCCCTGAGAGCCTTCTCTGAGGGATAGGGCACACCCCAATACAAAATAATACATCTTCCTACACAGTAAACACATATGCGAGGGTCGCATTTTCATCTTTCTATTAAAAAAAAAAATCTGAGGGGGCGTCTAGAGCTTTTTTAGGACACCCTGTGTACGGATTTGTTAAATAAAGCAACAAATTTAAACTTGCGTTACTTTTTGCTTATTTCGTTTTAAATGCTGGTCAGTGTTCCTCGGTTTGTTTCATCACAGAAAAATTTTCTTTATTAATATATTTTTTTGTGATAAAATATAATTTAAGTTTGTAGCAACAAAAAAATTGCAGGTGTGCAAATTTTGAGAAATATAGTTTGTGAATGTGAATGAAACTGAAGCACGTATTGCACCAGCCACATTAAGTCTAATAGTAAAGAATGAACATGATTTAAAAAAAAAAACATAAAATGCCTTTACGGCATCTAATTAATACATTGACTTGTAGGTCGTAGCAACACGTCACACGTATACATACGCGTTCGCTGATATGGCTTTTTCGTTTTGCGTATAAGTCTTAAAGGTTCCGTGGCAGCTTTTAGTTTCAGTTTAACTTTGATTTATGTCCTTCCTTAAGAAACGATCGACAGTTTCCCAAACAACCCATATACGTGCAACACCTGCTCATGCTGGGCAAACTTTTCATCTGTTTTAATAGTTCTCTAAACTTGAAAGGTAGCTTAATTACTGATAAATATTGGCCAAAGCCTCAGAGCTTTCTTCCTGTCGACAAGAACGCCAGCCATGGTAAGTGCTGCTGAAGATTAGATATTTCCATTATCAAATGGCGTCATAGATGAAAATTTTGACTGATATTTTGATATTTAGCTTCTTGATTAAGGATTGTTTAATGGGTAGACATTAGGTTGTTCCTTAAAAAAAGCCATTTTTTATAATTGTTATTGGGGTACGTTCACCTCTGGTTGGATACATATGTTTGTGTATTTAAAAGGGGCTATAAAGTTACATATTCAATCTGTATTTTGAGGTCTCTGCCAGAATTAGGAAGTTAACTGTTTTTGGTGTATGGACATTCTTATTAAATATTAAACAGTTTTACAAGTTTTTTGGTGACAATTTTATAAAATTTCAATGTAAACATATGGGTAAACGGGACGCAAAGCCAATGGGCTCGAAATTGGTTAACTAAATACGGATGCAAATCTATTTACGTTGCCTCTTGGACTTATATGTCAGGTTGCCTGAGCGGGGAATCGAAGGCCACTGTCTTTGATTTCAAAGGTCATGGGTTCGATTCCCCGCTCAGGCAGTCTGACATATAAGTCCAAAAGGCAACGTAAATAGGTTTGCATCCGTATTTAGTTAATGTAACCTTTATGCAAAATAAAAGGGCTATGAGGTTATGTAGGATTATTAGGAGGTTATAAGGAGTTACCAGGAAAATACAATAACTTGATTGACTGTATTCTAGTTTGACCAAATTAGTAGCATTGATCGCTTCGTCAATGTGCAGCTAATATGTTGAAATAAAAAGGACAATTGCCTAAACTTGATTCATCATTACAGCCTTTTTAAATATAAAACCCTTTTGCCGATAACCTATCCTCATTATTAAAAACTATGCAGTGTGCTTGCTTGCGTGGTTGTCCATCTACTCCTCTGGAAGTAGAAAAGTACAAATATGAGAAATGTGTCTTAAGAAAGAAATTAATCCGGACGTTTAATAGGCCCGTTTTTATCTTCTGATGATGCGTCTATACCTGTGATATTAGTGAAAAAGTACCCCTTGCAACAATTACGCAACAATTACGCAAGAATGTGCAACAATACACGACGTCAACAATTGTTGACCAATTATTTTCTTTGAATGCTTCAAAGGGTTCAAAGGGTTTAACGAGGTAATGTTTGTTTCGTTTAGGCAATAGAAACAAAATTTAGCCGGCCCGGGTAGAGGCCCGCAATTTCCTGTTTTTGATACCATTTATTGACACTAAATGCAGTTGTCAGCACCTATCTGAAACAAACGGCAGCTTGAATTACTTGCATTTTTTAAATGTTATATTTTTTGGTGTAGAACTTGGCCCTTTTGAAGAAAAAAATCAAATGGCCATAAAGCCTTTTATATTGGCTGAATTTGTCTACAGTCTTAAAGAACCCAAGTACTAACGTGGTCTCTCCTTTAACAATTGGCTAATCCCTTCTTAAAACTCAAGTCAGCGAAGGAAAATCTAGCTTCACAAGGGTTCTCTCGAAGCCCCAGAGAAGTAAGCAGAGAAGTTGAGTGTTCTGTGCTACGGTCCCTGAGCAAGAAGATGTGAGATTGAATAACGTTTCCGACATATAATGGAATTTTTAAAAACTGATGTGCTCTAGAGTACGTCGTGGCACTGAAGGAGTTAATTGAAAGACCCCGCAGCTTTTAACTTTCAGTTGTTGTACTTTATATCTGAATAATTTCCCTGAAGACTTGGTGTCTGATTACTTAATTACTTGAGTAAAAAACCCAGGATTCTTGTATCCAATCTTACTGATTTACGGACCTAACTCCTTAAAATGTGCGTTTAATGTATTTGGAAAGAATAAAATGAATTCCACAAATGGTTCAAAAGGTATCAACCGACAATACAGATAGACCCCAGCACAGGAAGCATTTTTGCTCTGCTGTCCACTGTGCATTGCTAAAATATATGCTTGTGCAATTGCACCTAGTATCATGAACTGGTAGTAGAAAAAGGTTAGTTTTTAATTCTATCCCAATGTTGCACAAAAAGCTGTGGCTTTCAATCGTCAGTTTTTACCTTAAAGAGCATGAAAAAGGCATAATAACTCTCCTCAACAACAGCTTATAGGATCAAAAAAAGTAGGAATTATATATGTTTATTTTTTATTTTTATGTGGCTAGGTGTTGAGTGGGATACTAATTTGCCTTTGCTACTTTTAACACCTTTCTTCTAGAATATTATTTATTGAATTCATTAATTTTTGACTGAATAATGATGACTTTCTTTTTATCTTACACAGTGGTTGCGTTCTGAACGACAAGCCAAACAGAAGATGAACATTCAGTTCGTCCTGTTGGCTCTAGCCTTTTGGGGACCAGGATATCAAGAAGTACAAGGATGGCCATGGAGTGCAAGTGAACCTGGTAAGATCTGCATTTTCATTTGTAATTAAACTTTTAAACTAACAAAAACTTCCCTCAATAAATAAGGATGAATGAATGTTTGCGTGTTAACGCTAAAAGCTACAATGGCAAACAGGCATCTGAGAACCTCGTATTTGGATGGCACACTTGGAGACACCTTAGGAAGTCCACTTCGTTTCTTATTTACTTATTTTGCTTTGTAAGTGTTTTAAAACCAAGGGCATCGGTCTCAGAAACAACAACGAGCCACAGCGCATCCAGACACAAGAAACCTTATCTCACTTCCGCCAGTGAAGGCAAAACACAATCAATGCCCGATTTTTAGGCGTTTACCTAAATTGCAGCGTTTGGTTGAAGGTTTGTCGGTAATATTTAAAAGGACAATCTTCCCAGCGCCATTTTCCTCGATCCTCCACATTAAGTACGACCCAATGTTTTATTTACGGCACAAATCTAGTTTACCACGAACCCCCAAATTTTAAGAAAAGAAAAAAAAGACTTGCCTTATTGTCGTCGTAAGGCAGATTAAAGTTGATTCAAGGTGCGGAAAGGAGGTTTAAGGCGGAAAAAAAAAGACTCAAAATCGCTTATTTGTTCGCTTGTTTTTTTTTCGAGGCAGACGGCGCCGTGCAGGAAAGCATCACCTTGGCCAAAGTCCGTCAAGTGAAACGCCAAACAGAAGCCGGTACCTGCCTAACCTAACCGACAATAACAAAACAAAACTAAACTGACAATAACAACCCACTTATCTGAACTGTTTACGGGGGAAAATATCAGCTGGGGACAAGAGCGCGGGGGCATGAGCGGGCTTCCGTGCACAGCCCCGCGAGCGAAAACGAACACCGTATAAATGTACTGATTGTGGTAACGTAATGATGGGGTTTAAACTGTGTTCCGCGCCTCCCACAAAAAAAATAAGACCATATAATGAGAGTGTAGGGTAAGTACTAACAGAATTCAGAGCTTTTAGAAAATTGTGGTAAAGTGAACTTTAGCCTTATTTACTTACCTTTGGTCAATCCCTAGCTAAAAATTTGTTTTAAAATGTGGCGCCTGGGAGATTTTCTGTTGAATATTGGTAATTTTATTTAAGTGAGCACTTATATGATCCTTTGCGCACTTACAAACACCATGACATTTCATCTCAGTGTGTGCATGTGCTAATTTGCTACTAATTACCATGAGATCAAAAAACTAAGACCTGCGGTAAAAATTAAAATTAATTATTCCAATAGATTGCCGAAGCAAAATCATAAGACAATAGCCTACAAAATTATAAATTGTGATGTTAAAATAGGTGAATCATTCCGGTTTGTGACGACACAATTAATGCGTTCATGCTGGTTCGTCTATTATAGGCACAATGCCAATTGAGACAGCAGCTGCATTCTTCGCTGCGAGAAATGCATACATCTATCTCAGTTGATCTTGGTTGATCAAATGACTAGAATGCTTTATGCTTCTTAATTCAGCACAAGTAATTTCACACAAAACAAACGTTGTGATGCCCCATGTTGCATGCCCATTCCTCTGTTATTGACAGTTTTATTTTGTTAACCTGGAAACATGCTTTAGTCCCTCTTGTAGGCAGAGGAATCTGAAATGTATTTATAACATTCATATTCATTTTTATGAATTTGTGATGTTTCTTAATATTCCCTTCATGCCCGGATTTGATTTTTCTTCACTCTAAGCCAAACTTCAAACTGCATGACAAGCCCCCTCTACCCCCTCCCCCGTGTACATGAATATTAAAATAATGAGTTCCAGCACTCATTACCTCTTTGGTTGGGGGGTTGGGGCATCTTAAACAGCTATGGGTAGATGGAGAACGTTGTGAGCCGGCGGATTTGGAGGCAATGATTACCATTGATTAATAGGGGAAGACTTTTTCTAGTAGTGGTTTAACTGATTTTGAAGCAGTGTGGAAGCTTGGCAGTTTTAAATCTCGGGGCTGACCGTGGATTAGAGGACTTAGGCTACTTAGGGCTTGTCTTTCAAAAATTCTTAATGCTCCTTAAAATTTGGTAGCGATTCTCACTATGCTTACGCTCAAGATATTGCATTTCGCATTTTGGTATCCATCATATGCTATGTTTCACTCGCTTCTTCTACCGATTACAATAGTGGTCAGTGCAATTTTTTTCTTTATCAAACTTGAGTGGATCTCAGCAAAGTGAAAAATGTACTCCAAGCCGCAATGCGTTCTATTGGAATTGCAGGAGCAACAGGACACGCATGGACAATGACATGTCTGACAGCGTACAATTTCAAAAAACTGGACATGTTTCGAGAATTGGGCAACACCAGAAGCACTCCGTGGCAATTACACAATTGTATAACGCATGGCAATTTTTAGGTTGCTAATTGTCAACTGCGGGAAGAAAAGGTTGCCGTAACACATAAATTACGATTAAAGCTAAAACCAACATGGTTTGCGTTTCAAGATCCTTACACATAAACCAAGTATTCAGAGAGCTGTGTGCATATTTGTTTAAAATAAAAGTGTTTTTAACAAACAAACCGTCTTGAAGCTGTTAGGTGCATACTGAGACGATCTGGAAAAGGATGTACTCAAAAAATAACCTTAAAGGACAACGCATTTTGCAGCATACTACATAGATCGTAAAATTGGGTTTGTATCAAGTGACTTGATGTAGGGAAAAATCAGACCCATAGATCTGGTTTTAAAAGGGTGTCAAACATTCGTGTTTCTGAAACACGGAGGTGCGTGGATTGAGTGAGAAAAGTGAGCTAGTTCCACGTAAACTAAACCTTTTCAATGTGTGTATCGCTTTGCTCTCTCTAAAAAAAAACAAATCGTGTGGTTTGAATGATATAGATGAAATGCAGACACGCAGAGGAACGTGATGAACGAACTGTGATCAACAACTGCAATAGTTCGCGCTGACGTAATCAGTTCATCGATTTTGTGATGCTCTTTTAATCAAAGAAATTACATAAAGTATATGAACCAACGCCAATCGAGTGAGCGAAACGAACGATATGGCTAGTATTTCTTTAATTGTACGTGTTTGTTTTCGCTTCTATACCATGCGCCATGGCTGTTTGCTGTGACGTGCATATCACGTGACATGGGCTAGTCCAATCAGACGGCCAAACAGCCGTTGTTCTCGTTCGTCATTGGCTAACTCATGGTGACGTCACGGCAAACAGCCATTGCTCATGGTTTAATGACAGTGAACTTATGTCCTTTTGCCCTTATTTCGCTTCTAATGACAAACTTATTTATCCCCTTATAATTCTGGTGCAGAAGCATGGTTCAGACCTCATGACTTCATGACTTACACTTGTCTGATCTGAAAATTCTTCCAGACATTTTGTCTTACGAGGATGCTGAGGGTTTTCTTACTTTTCTCGACAGTTGGACACCTGTTTCAGCCATGTACCTTACGACGTAAATTTGGGTCAAATTTGGAGAGGAGGGGGGGGGGGGAAGGAAGCTGTCTTATGAGCAAAAGCTCCCGAAAAATTTGTCTCACGTATTTCTTTAATTATATGTGTTTGTTTTCACATCTGAAGACAGTACAATTTTTCATGTATACCTTTTGCCATTAATTTCGGCAGAATCAACGTCAATTAATTCTGACGTCATGGCTTATGCTTGTCTGATCTGAAATGGCTTCCCGATATTTTGTCTTACGATGCTGTTTAGCGTTTTTCTTACTTTCCTCGGCAATGTGACACCTGTTTCAGCCATGAACCTTGTGACGTATATTTGGGTGAAATTTGGGGGTAGTGGGGGCTGTCTGATGGGCAAAGGCATCTGTAATATTTGTCTAACGTATTTCTTTAATTATATGGATTTGTTTCCGCATCTGACGAGAGTAAAATTTTTCATGTACCTTTTGACGTTAATTTGAATACACTTCAAATACTTGCCACTGAAAAGGCAAAAAGAGAACTGATGCTTGCCACATGCCGATATTGGCCTTGATCCGAGCACTTTTCTTATTTCCTGCGTTAGCAACGCTGAATGGGGAAAAAAACCGTTAAAGAGAAATTGCTTCCTATGAGTAATCAGTAAAAAAGGGTTGGTTTTACAACCAAACCTTCAAGAGAAAATTTGCTTCTTTGAGCTATCAGTGTTTTAAATAAAGCGAAACATGTTTTTACAAACATTCAACGAGAGAAATGCTTCCATGGCGCAAATGAAAGTTGAAAAGTTAACTCTTTTTTTTGAATCGAAAAAAAATAATAATTAGACTTAACATTGACAGAAAAAAATCTAGGCCTATTTTTTTTAGACCTAAATTAGGCTTAAGGTTAAAAACCCTAAAAACGGGTTCCAAGACACTTCTGCACGTGTCTACCAAATTTGGGAAAGATCCGAATACGTTAGGCTTAACCAGTGGCATAATTAACCCGGCGAACAAGAAGAAACTTAAAAAATAAGGCCCAGGCTTAACCAAACGGTTTACCCACGGTTAAACTTGTTTTTTTCTAAAATGGGTCAAAAGAAAACCCAAAGGACCCAGACTCGAATCCCCAATCTAAAAGACCACTAATCCATTCCCGAGTTTCGAACCATAACATAAACTCGCTAAGTGGGAGAGAGGTCTAGACTGAGTTGGGAATTCTAGGTCCACTTAGGTTTGAGCTAGGTTTGAGACTCAAAGAAAACAGCCCACTATGGGCCTAACCAAGAAGCCACCATAACTAAGGGTTAAGCAAAAACAGGACTAACGAAGGCTTAAGTAGCAAAAATTCCCCTAGCACCTAGCAGAGGTCGAAGAAGACGAGCCGAGTGCCTGGCCCGAACGCTAATAGATTTTTATACAGAAAAGTTACACTGAAAACCGCGAAATAATAATGCTATTATGACAAATGGAAAATTCTAAGAGCTTTGAGATCGCCGGAAACGGAAATGAACCTAAAGGACGCAGATAAGCTCACCTATGTAACATTAAACAGAAGACGTAATTGGCCATGGGCCCCAGCAAACATTAGCAGCGTACAAGACTTCCAACACGGGTGTTAAAAACTCGGGTTACCCGGACGATTTAAAGCCCCGAAAACTCTGTATTTGGCAGATCCAAAAATGCTGGTATTTGGGTTTATTATCGTTGTGAAATAGAAGTGTTTTCGCTCCATTATGGAGCGTTTTCTCTCCATTATGGAGCGTTTTCTCTCCATTACGGAGCTTTTTAGTTAAGAACAAGCGTGATGTCAGTGAGCTACGCTGTGCCTGCATTGCCACTGACTGGTGATGGGACTCAGGCAAGCAGGGAAGCCTCCTCATTCCTCTATTGCTATAGAATCAGTGCTGTTGCTGGTTTACTTCCATTCTGACTGCAGGCTGCATAATATCCAGCTCACCGGTGGCTACGTTAGACGAAAGCGAACCTTTAGTTGTTTACTGAAGTAGATGCAAGTTAAGGTTTTAACGAAAATCGAAAAGGATTCCTGATGTCCTACTTTCAAAGGTGTTAAAGTTTAACGAGTTTGAATTGGAATTTATAGAAAATGTAATCAACATGAGCTTGTCTGCGAGGTGAGACTTATGAACTGCATCCGGTTCAATTTTGTGTAAAACCCTGGTACCCGGAAAAACCTGGGTTTTACATTTTTGAAACTCGATTAGCCGGGGTTGGCATTTAGGGACAGGTTTGGATACCTTAGTAACAAAATTCCCTTCGATTTAATAACCCATTTAGATCAATATTAGGCTCAATTCACTCATCAGTGCTCACCAATTCACTCAGCAATATTGGTGAAGTACATGAAAAGTGGTCATTCAAGCCAGAATCATGTAAACGTAGACGAAATTAAAGTCGCATTTTGGGTCAACTATTCGTGCGCCTTAAAACCGCACATTCGTGTTGCAAATTAAAAGCTCCATTTTAGGATTATAAATCCTGAGTGTGCTAGTGAAATACACTTGGCTTGTGTTAGTAAAGTTTAATAAGTTTCAGAGTACTTTTTTATGGACTGCAGTGAAGTGACCTGCTAATTTAGTATCCATAGAATAGTATATTGTTACTGAAATAGCTAACAAAACAAAATCCTTTCTCTCTACGTACGACAAAACTCACTGATTACTGAATGCTTTGTGAAACTTTATGGCCAATTTTAACGACCATGCAGCGTTTTTTCCGCTTCTATACAGACACGTGTATTATAGCTCTTCATTGTACGTCATAAAATGATAGCCGCTGTCAAGCATTGCATTGGAATAAGATTTTATTAACTGAACAAAAAAGGCTTCGCCATTTTGAAAAATAACATTAGAGCTCGTATCCCCATACACACATAAAAATGGATTAGAGTTCATTCGAACGCAACGAACTATAATTTGGGGGAACGCCTGCTTGCTACCCGGGGCACCCCGTCAGATTGGTGCCCGCCTCCACATTTGACGAGGTCAGCTGACACTGCAAAATTATCAGGTTAATATGTTTGGCATAAGAAAGAACATTTTGCCGGCCCTCAGCCCGCCCGGTTAAAAATGGTTTCTTTTTTGCTTAAAACATACTTAACCAAAGGCCCGCCGTGCCTCCCCTCTGGATCACCGCCTGACAGATTGAGAGGAAAATGAATGCCAGAACCGGCCACGCTCTCGCTTTATAGAGAGGAGGACTGCGTTGAACATGCGCAGTAGGGACACGCAAGCAGACGGCTACATACCACTGAAAAACCTCCAGGGAGACATTCCATTGAGGACAATGTAATGCAAAATTATCAGGTTAAGTATGTTTTAGGCAAAAACGAATGTTTTGTTTAAACATTGTTGCACTTACAGTCGAATTGCAAGCTTTTGAGCAAAAGAACATTAGCACGATTCGTTCTTTGTTGTGTGCTTGATGGCCCTTTGTTGCGACCTTAAACCAGGTTTAACAACACAGAGACAATGTTGATCTCAGTCAGTGTGTGTAGTTGTACTGGGGCTGGTAGTCAATGTTGGCTAGAGCTCCGTAATAAATCAAATCAAGTCAAATCGACGATTGGGATGTAAATATCAGTCCTCTAGGCTTGGGATTTAAATCGGTCAATATGTGGTTGAGAAGGTTACAGCATTGGAAATCCGCTCCTGACAGCAGTACACAAAACCACAAGGGCATATAAAACACAATGTTTTTTATTTTCGAGAGGTAATTCCTCTTGGTCACAAAACACAAATAAAACACCATAAAAAGTCTTAAACATAAAAGAGGGGCCTCCAATTACGGCATCAAGCTTGTTGCGTTGTTACAAGCATTGTTGTTTATTACTGCGATTGTCGAAATTGGGTGATAAGGCAGTCTCATCCTCATCCAAAACACTTATTAGTTTTATTTTTCACTGAGTGTATGTGGTTTTCACCTCTGTACTATAATTGTTTCAACATGTTAAATTTATTTGGTAAGAAACACTAAAAACAACCATACATGTGAATATCATGCTCTAGATGTTTATTAATGTGTCTTTTTCTTAAATTTTTCAGAGTGTCCAAAAACTGACCTAACACCGAATCCATGCGATCACTGCACTGATGATACTGATTGTGGAAATATCGACGGTTCAATATGCTGCCAAACCGGAGATAGAAAATGCTGCATTTTGCCTGATGGTCCCATAATCGGTAAAACATGCACTTTCTTAATAGTTTTATGTGAATTTTGTTAATGCAGCACACTTTACATTTGTAACAATTTAAAAAAATTTAGTTCAAGTCCAAACATCTACAGGGTGTAACAAAAGGTCGTGTCCAAACTTAGGTGACTAATTCCTTAGGTCAAACCAAGAATATAATTCATATAAACATTTGGCCAAAAACGTCTTATTCTTTGGTTATCGCATGAATTAAGAACCCAAATTCCAGCTCCGCCACCCCACCTCCGCCCACGCTCTGGCTGTTGCAAAAACAAAACCACCGTTGGAATATTCGAACATGTCCGAAACTCATTGACTCGACGGTGTCAAACCTGCATTAATGGTCAGGGAAGAAACTTTGAACAATTACTGTAACTGCTATCCCCCCCCCCCCCACAACCACACACAGGAACCAGGTGTCTTTGAGAAACAATAACATTTTTATATTTTTTTTTTATTTTTACGAACCACTTCAGCACTTCATGGAATTAACGTCGTCTGCAGGGCATTTGCAAACCTGCTCTAACGCCCAGGGAAGGATTTTTGACGAATTATTGTGAACCATCTCGCATTGCTGACAAGGACTCGTCACAATATCACCGAACGTACAGTAGCTGGACTATTAAATCGATACAAACCTCCAACACTGTAGTAAGAGATGGACAACAAATTCCGACAGACCAATAATCCAGCTGCTGCACATTCGTGCAGTGTTAAGTGATACCCTTTGACCTAGTAGTACTGTTATCGGCCTGTTCCTATTTCACAATGTTTTCTTATTTTAGTTTCGACCTGTGCAGAACTGATGTTCGCGTTTAATACTTCGCATTATTAAAACCTCTATGGTATTATCAGTCCAACATTAACACCGACTAACGAAGTTTTCGAAGAATTGTTGCTTCTCCTCCAGGACAAATTGTTGGGCAATAGAGATATTTTCCCTTTAGTCTGATTTTGATTCTTAACAGTTTGTTCTCTACCTGCAGTTCATTGTCTTCATTCACTACTTTCCTATTCTGATTTGTTTTTGCAATAGCCAGAGCGTGGGCGGAGGTGGGAAGGCAGACTTGGAATTTGGGTTCCTAATTCATGCGATAACCAAAGAACAAGACGTGTTTGGCCAAATGTTTATTTGAATTATATTCTTAGTTTGACCTAAGGAATTAGTCACCTAAGTTTGGACACGACCTTTTGTTACACCCTGTATATTGAAGTGCTACGTTAAACAAGAGAACGTTTTGGTAAGTTTAGGGCTCTTGAAGGCACTGTTATTGTAAATAAATGTTCCAGCTAGGCCAGGACATTTTTTAACATAGTAGCTGCAGCTCCAAGTGGAGCACCAGCCTTCTCGATTGGAGAACCAGTCAACATGTTGGTGCAGTGGAGCACCCTCTGTTGTAACATTTTTCCTCAACTCATTTTTCGTTGTAAAAAAATCATTTGGATAAAAAGTAAAATTATGACGAAACTGCCATGTGCAAGTTGTTCATCACCGGGTGTTTCCCGAAATTCCAATCGCCTCCAACCCAAATATAGTTGCAACATTAGAACTGAAAATATTAGGGTGGCAATGGCACATGTGTCCAAAACAAGTGGTCATTCACCCGCGGTGCAATCTGTCCAATCAAAGCCTCCTAATGTTAATTAAACAAATTTTAAAAGTAATTGTTTAATTTACATTAGGAGGCTTTGATTGGACGGATTGCACCGCGGGTGAATGACCACTTGTTTTGGACACATGTTCCATTGCCATCCTAATATTTTCAGTTCTAATGTTGCAACTATATTTGGGTTGGAGGCGATCGGAATTTCGGGAAACACCCGGTGATTTTACTTTTAAAATAATTTCTGAGAACTGGATGCTAAAATGTATTCCAACCCATTTCCTTCCCCCACCCCCCTCCGTTTCAGTTTGCCGTATGGCCATAGAATCGTGCCCTTTTTTTTAGTAAAAGCACCAGAAGGGACAAGAGCATGTGTCCCAACTCAGTTTCAAAAATAAGCCGTCCCTCCTACCCATCCCTAAATCAATTTCTAAGACCGTGTGCCGTCAGCACCCGATCCCTAGCATTCCTTTTTACAAGCTAAGAAAGGTCCTTCAGCATACAGAAAATTAGCATGTTCATTGCTTCCAGATTTCCTACTGACTTGTTTGCTATCCCATCAGCCTCTTCATTATCCTTGACACCAACAGAACCAGCGCTCCAAAGAAAGAGAATAGATGGTGCACTAAGTATAAATTCACCCACAAACTCAACCATAGTTAACAAAGAAGATCATCGTAACGTTCACCCTCTAAAGGGTTTCACCCCACCTTCTTAACGGAAGTACCCCTGGCATCAACTCCCCCTTGGAACTTCACACCTCCAATCTCCAAAGACCTTTCTTTTGAAATAGACCAATTCCTTGCAAAGAAAGCGATAACAGAATATCACAACCCGGGTCCGGGCTTTTGCAGCACAATCTTCACTCGGCCAAAGAAGACAGGAGGCCTTCGGCTAATTTTCAACATGAAACCACTGAACAGATTCATTGCCAATGACCATTTCAAATTGGAAACATTAGAAACCATCCGTCACGCTTTCAAACAGGACGACAGGACCATTTCTATCGACCTGGAATATGCATACCTCCACGTTCCACTCCACCTATCAGCAACGAAATTTTTCCGCTTCATTTACAACCAAAAGGTCTCCGAATTCCGAATTCTGCCTTTCGGTTTGAATGCAGCACCAAGAATTTTCACCATGGTTCTAAAACCGATCCTAGCAACTCTACACTAACAACAGATCCAAGCAAATGGATACCTCGACGATTGGGTGGTCAACAACCAGGATCCCCATCGCCTCGAACAAAACTGAGACCTGACAATTCTCCTCTTAAACCAGCTCAGATTCGGAGTAAACCTATCCAAATCGTGCCTCTCTCTGGCACAAGCCTTCGCCTTTCTCGAGACCCCATCCCTTACGGCCACTGGATGGTAAGACCTTTTCATCACCCCCGGATCGACAATTGGTCGAACCTCCAAAACCAACCATATCGTCAGATGCCATTCCACGAAGATTTTCCCTTGGAAGGCCTGCTATGGTGGTCAGATGTAACGAACCTAACAAAAACGGTTCCATTACACGAACCTCCACCCGACCAACTCCTCTTCACGGATGCCTCCAACGAGGGCTGGGGTGCCCACCTAAACAACCAAGAAATATCAGGCACTTGGTAATCAGGGAAGCTGGACCACATCAATCTTCTCGAGCTCCGAGCAAGCCAACTGGCCCTAGAACACTTCCGTCCCCGGATCCAAAACCAAGTAATACAGGTACAAGCCGACAACACGACAGCACTAACCTACATCAGGAAGGAAGGAGGCACAAAATCCAGACAGCTACACAGCTTAATCTCAGATATATTCAACATTTACATCCAAAACATCACCCTATTGCCCCTACACATCGCAGGCAAAAGGAACGTGTTTGCGGACTCCTTATCCCGCCGAACTCCACCTGCAGGAGAATGGTGCCTCAAGAAATCCACCTGTGAATATCTTTTCAAAACCTGGGGAACACCAATGATAGACTTATTCGCCACGAAGTACAATACCAGACTTCCCCACTACATCTGCCCATTTCCAGACGGAAAAGCAATAGCAGTCGATGCATTGACCTTCCCCATGGCACATCCTCTACGCATTCCTGTTCCACCATTCAAACTCCTCCCACAAGTATTGCAGAAAGCAGAAGAAAGTCGGGGCCTCTTCCTCCTCATAGCCCCTTTGGCCCTCAGCAGCCTGGTTCCCACACCTTCTATCAATGCTAGTCAACACTCCAAGAAGTCTTCCACTTCTTCCCAATCTTCTCTCACAACAGAAAGGATCAAAACTCCGCACAAATCCGGCCACCCTAAACCTTCACGGGTGGCTACTATCATCAAACTCGTCAAGAAGGCTGGAATTCATCAAGAAGATGCCGAATGCATTGCCTCAAAAGCAACAAGGGACTCGACCAACGGAATGTACGTAAACCAGTTACTGGTCCAAATGGTTTCATTTATTATCACAAGGAAAATTAATCCTATCAACCTTGCTTTATCTGAACTCTTGAGATTCTTCAGCGATCTGTTCAATATCGACAAGTTAAAGGGCTCCACAATCCTCGTCTATTGTTCGGGCCTCAACTCGGTCTTTAATGCCGCAGGCAAAACCAAACTTCTCGAGGACTATTGGATTTAGTCACTACTAAGATACTTTGAGAATGAATGTCCCACAACAAGGAGATTGGTTACAGATTGGGATCTTTCAATTGTCCTTCAATCCCTAATGGAAGCACCTTACGAACCATTACAAGACAGTTCCCTTCACCTTTTGACTTGGAAAACTGTTCCTCATAGCCGTAGCAGCCAGCGCACGCTGCTCCGGGATCCAAGCCTTATTCGCCTACCCGGCCTACTGCATCTT
The DNA here is from genome assembly GCA_023313725.1 of Lithobius niger. Classification (NCBI taxonomy): domain Eukaryota; kingdom Metazoa; phylum Arthropoda; class Chilopoda; order Lithobiomorpha; family Lithobiidae; genus Lithobius; species Lithobius niger. The sequence goes on from JAHWFP010096535.1 coordinate 29,044, forward strand.
CAATCCAAAGTTCTCTTCAGTAACTCTCCATCCAAGAGCAAACTTCCGAGCAAAAACCCAAAAGCCATCTGAATCCACAAAACCGATAACCTTCCCAGCCCTATCCAACATCGTAGGGTACAAGTCTGATAGGCTACTATGCCCAATTCGAGCACTACGGTTTTACCTCACTCGAACCCAACACGAAAACTTTTGCAAAGGAAGGAATCAATTATTTCTACCAGTCGACTCCCAATCAGGAGAAACTTCAACCCCAATGGTCTCCCAATGATCTCCTACTGGATCAAGAAAACAATTGAAGCCGCCTATGACAAACAAAGCATGAGCAGCGGTATGAGAGTAGCAGCACACGAGGACAGAGCCATCTCAACATCATGGGCCCACCACAGCGCTACACCAATTGAAGAAATACTGTCAGCAGCATCCTGGCGCCACACCTCGACATCCATCTCATATTACCTGAGAAACATGCCAAGAGAAGAACGAGGACTACTCCGGCTGGGACCAATCATCGCAGTCAGAACCATAGTCAAGCCCCCTTAAGCACTCAGAACGAAGCAGAAGCAAGCCATCCATTGAAGGAAGCAAGCCATCCATTGAAGTAAGCAAGACCCATCATTTTATTAAACAACGGTCCTTTTCAGGACACCAATTACCACGAAAGAGACCAAATTCCTGTTTCACCACCTTGTTCTGAATAAATTTCCTACGCAAATTTTTTTGGGGAAAGTCTGCTTGCATCCCAGGGCACCCGTCAAGGCGGTGTCTGCCACCTCACTTTGACGAGGTCTGCTGTTAATGCTAAAATTAACAGGTTAAGATGTTTTGGCAAATAAGAAAGAACATTTTGCCGGCTCCATGCCTGGCTGACCAAAAATGGTTTCTTTTTGCCTAAAACATACTTAACCTAAAGCCGGCACTACCTCCCCCTCTCGAGCCACCGCCTGACAGATTGAGAGGAAAATAAATATTTATAAGGGAGGTCTGGACCGCACAGGCGCAGTGTGGGCATGCAAGCAGGCGGCTACACGCAACCGAAAAACCTCCAGGGAAACACAACATTGAGTACAATGTAGTGCTAAAATTAACAGGGTAAGTATGTTTTAGGCAAAGAGAAACCATTTTTAGCCGGCCAGGCAGGGGGTCAACAAAATGTTCTTTTTCTCTTTCCTACTGCCATTTTAAAGTAAGAGGCACCGAAGTCCAACGCATAAAACGAATAAAGCACTAAGTCCTAATACATGAGCGCACATTGCAGAACTAACTTCATTATCAAAGAAATAAAAATACAACAAAACTCACAGCAACATCCTCTCCACCTGGTCTGCATATTGAAGGTGTTCTTAATATGATGACTAATCGGAGTGGATGTTGATTGTATGAGTTTTATTGTACTTTTCTTCCTTTGATAATGGTACCAATTCTGAATGATCCTCTGAAATATTAGGTACGGTACCAGTGATTTTTTCTGTTTTAAATGTAGAGTTTGAACGTGGTTTTAATAGTACAAAACGCTTGTTTTAATCAATTTTTAATTTTTCTGTCTGGTTGGACTTCATTCCTACTTGTTGAATATTTCCCATCTACTCTTTTATAATTCTATTAAACCATTCCCATCTTTCAGTGTTACGAATGTGGCTACTTTCAACTGCGTTCAAAACACAATATGTTGCAATGGGGGAATTTTAGCGCAATTAGACTGTGAACAAAAACTATCAAAATAATGATATGGCTTGGATTCTGCATTCAAACTGGAGACTATGTGCTTCAAAACATCGTGCACTGCTACAAGTGAAGTGTTTTTTGACAAGTCCTAGGCTGACAATGTAGGTTTGGCTGGTATGCTTGGCAAGGGTTCTATTCGTTGGAGCTTAACCATCAATTCGTAGCTTCTTGCAATCTCCAAACTGGATACAATTAAGCCAGCCAATTGGCTTTTTTTAAACTTACACACTGACTGCAGTTTAGCCGCCAATTGGTAGCTTCTTGCCATCTCCAAACTGGATGTAGTTAAGTCGCATTAGTTGTTTTTTAAAACCATCATATGTGATGGCTGCAGTTTAACAACCAGTTGGTTTCTTTTTTAACCTATACATCGGCTGTAGTTTGGCCACCACTTGATAAAATCTCAAAAGTGGATGCATTTAGCCACCGTTTGGTAGCTTTTTACAACCTTGAATCATATTGGCTGTAGTTCAACCACCAGTTGGTTGCTTTTTGCAACCTACACATTGACTGTAGTTTAGCCGCCAACTGGTAGCTTCTTGCCATCTCCAAACTGGATGTAGTTTAGTCGCGGTAGTAGTTTTTTAAAACCATCATATATGATGGCTGCAGTTTAATGACCAGTTGGTTTCTTTTTTAACCTATACATCGGCTGTAGTTTGGCCACCACTTGATAAAATCTCAAAAGTGGATGCATTTACCCACCGTTAGGTAGCTTTTTACAATCTTGAAGCCGTAGTTCAACCACCAATTGGTAGCTCTTTTGCAACCTCCCTATTAGTTGTAGTTCAGCTGCCAATTGGTAGCTTTGCTGATACCTGCTTAATTTTCAACCTGTTCTGTGTTGTGCAGACATCAGTTAATGTTATGTTTCCAGGGTATCATTTTGTTTAGTTGTTACCTGCTTGTACGTAAAAATGAGCTTACAAATGCAACCAACTCAGTTTGAACCATATGCAATCAAGTTTCTACTAAAGCTACCAGAGAACATACAGAAAACAACTAATTTACACGCAAACATTTCTGTAAGGGATAGTAGTTTGTACAGTATAAACATTCTATCAAACGTGAACCTAAATTTGATGAAGTTACCATTCTTCACTATGAAAAACGTAAACGTGTAACATTTGATTTAGAATCTTACGGCATTTTAGAAATTAAGATGAACCTACGTGCTGTCCTCTGTTTCCATGATTAGCTGAGCAAACCCCTTTATGTAAACCTTCACCCTTCTGTCCATCCACCCTACACCATTTCACCGTTTTCCCCTCTCCCCTTTGTTTTTTTTCCCATAGGGATATTCAAGTAAACCTCCGCTAGTCCCGCCATTTCATTTTCCCCAATTTCACCTAAAACTTGACCTTACTTCCGTTTGTTTCCCTGCATTATTCATTTCAAACCCAGCAGGTCTTCTACCAACATTTCTTACCACCTTGCCTACATCATTTTATCATTTCTTCTCCTTCTTTCCCTCCCTTCCACCATGGGGTCTTATAGTGGCCTGGGGAAGCCGGGGACTCCGTGGAGGGCCTCGCCATAGGAACCCCTTCAGTAGGTAGGGGCCTCCTGTAGTGCAAATTGTGTTACGTAGCAATTTGTGTGGGGGGGGGGGGAGTACATATGTGAGAAACCTTAGCGTCTGACCAATGTGTTTTGAGGTTCACTGTAACCAAATGTATTTTTAGCATTTTTAACAGATTTTAAACATTAATACAGTGTAAATTTCACTAAACATCCTTATAAGACTTCATGTAACTAGAGTTGCCTACTATAGTAAGTATTTTTAATGTATTATAGGAATACTGAATTCGGCTGTAGTTGTACTGTACTGTAGCTTTTGGCGCGCACCCAGCGTTAGCCATAGCGCCAGAAGAAGAGAGGGTCAATTTTGCTAGGTAAATCCTATCGGAAATCCTAGGTTTTTTTACATGCCACAATAGACATGAGTACGATACATCACAGGGCCCTTCCCTGCCCGAAATTGCCAGGGGTGGCTGAGGCCGGATTCGAACCCGGGACCTCTGGAACTGGAGACGGTCATGCTAACCATCAGGCCACCTTGTCCCTATTCTGTAGATGTACTAGAGGAAATGGGAGTAGAATGTACTACTGTAAGCAATAGGCTATAAACTATCTGAGCATGACTAGCTGCCCGCGAACCGTAGATGGGGGTTTATTTTTTAAGCTTTTATTGTTGTGCTCCTAGCTTCTTTCTCTATGACATTCAAGATGTGCACACGCGTTACTTTAGCAGTCAATATTAATATTAATATTAATAATATTAAGACAAAAATGTTTTGTTCATAGTACTGTACAATGACAGCAAAATGCTGCAGCCTTTGAACAGTACCGCAGCTAGCTTTTTCCAAGGAGGGGTGCAACGACAAAAATGCTGGCTCCTCCTAAACGAATAAGCAAATTTATAGGCAAAGTGACTCTCAATCCCAACCAAAATATAGTGAATTTTGTACTGAATGTATAATAATATTCTAACATCAAAATCTACCAAAATCTAACAACATAGCATATAAAACTGGCTGAGTGGTACACTGAAGCAGTCAAAAGCCGCTAAAGTTGAGCCAAGTTACGGACAGTAACCAGTGCCACCACAATTGTTGCTTTCATTAGAAAGCATTCTTAATGTATGCATGTAGATTTGTTTTTGTCAGATTTGATGGATTTTGTATTACCCTCAGTATACAGTTGATACATGTATCCCTTCTCAGGAACAGCATTTTTCTGCAAAGATACCTACTTAAACAACAGCTGGGTGTGTATCATGGCGATATTTGAAATTCTAAAGGTGGATGTCCTTACCATCAAGGTCATCAATATACAAATTACTGAACTATTAGTCCTAAACTATTGGTTTATCACAGAAAGTTATACAGGACTATATATCAATGTCAGAACTAAAAACGGAGTGGAATTCCTAGCAGAATTGTTAGGATATTCAGGCTATCAAACTTAACGGTAAGACCAGAGCTGGCGTACATAGGAGGATACATGCATATGTCGTGGCAACCATTTCTTTCGAAATAATACAACTTAAGTTTTACTGGTAGCTGTAAATCATGTGCTGCTCTTCCCAATTTCTTTACATTTTTTTTATCTGTATTGACATCAAATTTCTTGGCAACTTCTCAATTCACAAGCTTATGCTTGGATGCAGAGTTCCGAAGTTATAGTGAAAACATTGGCATGTTATTTCGCTAGTCATCCACATTTTAACAGTACTCCTCTGACCGTATTAACCATTACAACTTTATTGTACCAGATAATGTTACAGCCAGGAGAACATAAAGAGTGACATAGTAACGAGGGGGGGGGGATTGAGGCTTAATGGCGCGTCGACAACTTGGTTCATTAGTAACGAGGGGGCGAGGGATGCTCGTGTAACTGGAAAAATCACATAATTGGAACAACGTATACAGTATAACAGAAAATCGTCTAACACGATATTCGTATAATGGAAAATCATCTAACGACCCTGCCTCGCTCGCACTGCATCTGTACAATCATGTAATATCACAAACCTCAGCCATATTGTTATCCAGTTAGACGAATATCCATTACACGATATTCCGTTTACAAGATTTTCCAGATTTTTTGTTTAAGTAGGTATTAGACAAATATCCCATTAGACTATTTTCTAGTTAGACTTTCGTCTGACGTCCCATACCAAGGAGTGTAGGGCAATATTAAGATTATGACCCCCTCATATGACAGGTGCAGAGACGCAATGGATATTCGTTGAGGTGTTGTACTGGAAAAGAATGCACCGTTCTTAATGGAAGTTTTTAAATGGTTGGTTGTCGTGACAGGATATAGTCAGACTGGATAAACAGTTGATGTGTAGATCCAAGGAGACTGATGCCGGGTCAAGACTCGACACCATAGGTTTTTATTATACTCTCTAAAGTCGGGGGATGTTCGAGTAAACTATGAAACGCTTCAGTATATTGAATCAGAGGTCCTACGAAACTTTGTATACATCAGTTGCAATATGTTGCAAACGGTATGCATTGCAGTAAAATGCTGTTCTTGGGAGGGAGCGGATTGAGGCTTCATGGTGTGTCGAAAGCTAGGTCCTTAGTGCTAACCTAAGTTACAGTGCAATGGACCGGATTGCGACTGCACATTACAGAGATGTTAAGCAAACCCCCAAAGCTAGATATTATCATACATCTGAGTGGCCGTTGACACCAGTGACATTCAGGAGGGAAATCCTCTCTTCCCCCTAAAAGGAAACAATGTGTTAGAGATTGGTGTGACCAATATGTAAACGGGCTAGTACTGTTTATCATCTCAGTGACTGCCAGGACAAGCCGAGTGCCATTAATGGCCCACAACTTATTGACGTGTTGTTTGCCCACTAGGCGGTAGTGATTGTGTCACTGTCACCATATATGTAAATCCGTATACATAAAATCGCTGTTTATTGATAAAAATGTATATTAAAGGCATGAAAATAACAGACTGTGTAAACTCAGTTTTCGTTTTTTGAATCCCAGCTAAATTGAAAGTAGTTTGTGGCAGTTCTAACTATGTTTTGTAAAACCAGTAACTGACGTTCGATTTCACTGCTGGAATTTTTATTTTTGCTGTTAACACTTGCTGTTTCTTGAATCTTGTTTGAATTTTTCAGGCAAACTAAAAGGAAAGTATAAATAGTTATTGGCCTAAACTTCTCTTGTTAATAATTTAATTCCAGCTAATCCACAATGCAACAATACTGAAGATACACCTGGGTGCGAAACCTGTATAAGTGATGATGGCTGCAGTGTGCCTGGGACTGTTTGCTGCAATAACGTTAGGGAAAAAGGAAAAACTTGCTGTTACACTCCAAAACGTAAGTAGGCTACTAGTGCAATGTTCAATATTTGTAGTACAATAATGGCTTCACACAAAGAAGTCGTGAGGGCCCATACGGTTGTCATATGGGTTGAATTTTCCGTCAGTGTTCTTCAACCATTAATTGAAAGATGAATAATGCAAGGGCTTTTAGATTGCCTTTGTGGTTCAAATGTTATAAAGTCAAAGCCATAAAGTGCACAAACATACATCAAAACTCGAAGTTTCGGAGCCATTATCATCAAGAATAAGAAGAAAAAGAATTACAAATAAGGCTACCTCAAGAAAACCATGAGTTAATTTGCAAGTAAAATGCCCATTTTAGCAAGGCAGGACTTGCTAAGAAGTGTTAAAAACTGACAAAAACCATAAAAAAAAAAAAATTAAAAAATTTAAATCTAGAGGGGATTTCGATGTGTGGTTGTGGCTCGCACACATCGAAGACTTTGTTTGGTGCTAGCCTCAACCTCACATCGAAGTCCCCTCTAGTTTAAAATTTTTTAAATCTTTTTACGATTCCATCAGTTTTTAATATCCCCTAGTAAGTTCTACCCTGTTATGATGAACATTTTACTTGCAACTTGACTCCTGGCATTTTTGTGTTTTAATCAGGGTAGTGTGAGAGGCTACCATGCTCCTTCAGTGGCTATGGGATGTATTCTGGTTAATTCTGGACAATCTTTCGGCCCCCGACGATGATCGGAGGTTTCCCGGATCGAATCCCGGATCGAATCCCGGGCTGGCACCTCCCTTTACCAGATTTCTTCTTCTCTAAAAAAATCTGGTAATGTTCAAAATTGAGCCGGTTCAGCCATACAAGCATTAACTGCTTCGGCTGACAAAAGGCTCATCAAAAAATAAAACAAACAAAAAAATTCATTTTGCTGTTACTCTTGATAATGGCTCTGAGATGAGCCGAAGCGTCGAGTTTTTATGTATGTTTGCGCACTATACGGCTTTTACTTTATAACATTCTACAAGTGCTTTTTAACTTTAATTTTGGTTGAGATGGCTGACTGCAGTGTGAAGTGAATGTTTGTGTTTTGGTATCCTATTTGGTAAACTTTGACATACTGAAGGGTGCATTTTGCATATGGTCGTGATAGCTTGGATGGTTGAAGTGCTGAATACCGCTGGTGTGCTTGTTTCAGTTAGCTATTTTGTACTGTGAACTCCCGGCAAATTTTATTCTTTAAAAACAAATTAGGACATGATTACAGAAGTTTTAGAATAGTATTTGTTATAGCCGACAATCATGTACATTACCTGTTTTTTTATAGCGATTCCCTCTTTTGAGCTATTATTCCCCTAGAAGCTTGAAAGTTGGCTTCCCAGCCGGGTTGGCTATATATACTTCGCCGCCGTCCGATGGCATCACTTCTCCTAGGGCCCTCACGACGACGTGACCGCCTTGAGCTCTCCCCACTCCATCCTCTTTTTTGGATCCGCCAATCCTCAGAACCAGCTGGCTTCTTCATCCCATAGGACGCGTCCTACTTGCGTATGTTCGAAGGATGGCTTCTGCTAGGACACTTCTACTGCTAAGGATCTTCTGGATGTCCCGGTTGCAGCTCTGCTCCCGGACACCTCTATTCCAACATTGGGGGCAGGTAGACGGAGGATCCAACGCCAAACAGCGCCAAACACCGAGGCAGCAGTGACTAGGGAAGCAAACGTGCCTTCACCTAAGGCATGTAATTGTCTAGGGTTCTCCGAAAATTCAACAACGTACCACTTTGATCCCCATCTATGCTGCCAGCGACACATACAGTGTAATGGACAGGAACGCAACTGCCGTATCTGCATCTCCATTTCACCAAATCGTTGGACAATCATTCGTCGAAAGCAACACCAGTCAAGACAGACGATGCTACGTGCAGCCAAGAAGAGAGAAGAATTACGAGCCCTAAAACAATCCCAAGTACATACATCAAGTCCGACCGCTCCTTCACTAACAAAGAAAGTTACCAAGCGCCCTGCGTCAGGCCCGCTTACACCCATTCATCCTTTGAAGCAGCCTACCTTTCCCAACACTGAAGCAATCCCTGCAGTAGCGGGAACATCAGGGATGAAATCGTCAGCGAAAATCAAGGTCGCTCGTCAACGTCTCGTCCCTACCAAGATGCCGCCCTCAACATCCGCCAAGACTCTGAAGCTGTCTCTACCATCCACCACGGTACCACCTACTCTGGTGCCCTTAACCTCCCCAACTCGTGCATCCCCTCCAAAGGGTTTTCAAACATTTTCCCCAGTGGATGTGCCATCCCCTACTAAACCGGCTCCATTCCCAACCGCACCAGTGCTTTGAACAGCAATCACTAGGGGCTTGCATCTTTCAGCCAGAGAGCAAGAACATTTAGACTTCAACCTCAAATTTCTTTTTGAATACCTGGATGGGTTTGTCACGGGATCAACACTTTTCGCTCCGCCCAATCTAATACTGCATCTTTACAAGAAGCAGCGGCATCTGCAGAGGTGCTCCAATCAGAAAACACCCTCCTCTGAGCTGCGAACGTGGCATACTCTAACGAACTCGAGCTGATAAACCCCTTTTATCGTTCCCTTTGCATAAACGATGCTCTGCTCTACGCTTGCAATGCCTGGGTCTCGTTAATTCCTGCTTGTCTACCTTGGAGGGTCTCCTATTGTGTCCATTCACTTACTCGGCGTCTTTGTCTTGCCTCGTCCTCTACAACAATCCGCTCGCCGACTCATCCACGTCCTGCGGACACATCCTCATCACCAACCGTAACCGCGCTTCACCAAGAGGCTCCTTCGCCATTGCCTTCGCCTCTTCGAGATCCCTCATCCACGGCCTGCGACTATCACACCCTGGGTAACGATCCGCCAACATCAGTCTCCACCTCTTCTGTTGCACTCTAGAAGGAGGTATTTGCCACGAACCAATTCCAAAAAATCTCATCGTATTCAGTGTGGTAATACGATAATGCTGCCAGTTCCATCCCTGTCTTCCACAGTATTACTGAGACTTCGTCACATTCAACGGATGTGATGCCATGCTCCCTGTGTCGGGGCAAGGCTTCAGGGGTTGCATTAGGCTTTCGGGTCCTCCCCTAAGAATCTTTATCCTCTTCGGTCTTTTGCTCTTTTCTACGACCCTTTTTGGCGAGGATTCCGCTTCATCCGCCTCCCATGTGGGGACGGTACAACCGCAGTCCTCGCCTACGTTTTAAGAACTTGTTTTATGAAATTAACTTTATAGGTCTATTCCTTCACCTTTCTATGCAGTACCTGGATTTCAACGACCTATCAGTCACTTCGATACTAACACCTCACCAACCAGCTGTCTGCACTAGGATTCAACTTCAAGACCGTGTCCTATGTTTCATGTTACCCACGATCCGCCTCACAAGCAACGTCCACTAATCGCATCCTCACAGTCCGCCTTATTGTACGTTCCCCTTACACAACCATCCATCGTTCGGACATGTTCACTAATCTACAAGAACATCCGTCATCCGCCTGCTCACTCAACATACCTTCCATGGTCCATCCTACGGACGGTATCCGCTCCTCACTTCTGCCAGTGCCATTTGCAACACCGCAACACCATCCACCTGTCTATCTCACTCATGGGAGCACCATCTTCCACGCAAGGTAGGCGATTTCGCTAATTTTCTGATTTCCTATCTTGTACCCCACGGTGTTAGGACCCCTGCATGCGGTTCCTTTTTCTGCTTCTTTAACCATTACTAGATTATAACAATTTACCACACTGCCTGACCTCACTTAGGATGTAATCCTTTCCGAAACAGCAGATTGATCCTCAGCCCGCTAGTAGATTCGGTTTTCAGTGTAATTGGTCTAGGGCTAAGGGTTGTCTTCTCCAGGGATTAGTTCCCGGGGATGCCGGCTTGTACATGAGGGGAAAGCGAACCTAGCCCTCCTCCGAGGTGACAAAGTCCGCTATAAAACACAGGTAATTATATTTTCGTCGGCTATAAAAAGACTAAAATTGCAGGTCCTGCACCTGCATAATTTTAGTTTTTATTGCCTAACCGAAAATATACATTACCTTAAGTCCACCCAGGCCCCCCCTCCATGGTCTAGGTTCTGGTGAGGAGAAATAATGCCATTGGACGGCTGCACTGAGTATATACAGCCAGCCCAATCCTGCGCATGCGCAGTAGTACAAGCCCGGCTGGGAAGCCAACTTTGAAGCTTCTAGGGGAATAATAGCTCAAAAGAAGGGAATCGCTATAAAAAACAGGTAATGTACATTTCGGTTAGACAATAAAAACTAAAATTAAGCAGGTGCACGACCTGCAATTTTAGTCTTTTTCTATTCCCTAATAGTGGCTTGAATTATTTTTGTTAAAGCAACTGGTACCCTATTGAGTGTATAGATAATTTTTGTTCATCATTGTATTAAAACGATTTATATGGCATCACGCAAGAAATGTATATATTCAAGACAAGGGAAGAAAAACTTTGCACCTAGAGCGTACAGTAGTATTAAAAGTAGTAAAATCTGGAAAAGGTTCGTAGACGACGCTGTGACCATCTTGAAAGTGAATGAAGCGAACAACGTGCAGAGAGTGTTGAACGGCTTGAGGAAAGAGTTGAACTTCACGTTTGAAGAGGAGGTGAACGGAGAACTCCCATTTCTGGACGTAGTGTTGTCTCGTAGTGAAACAGGAGTCATCAAGTATCACCCCTACAGCAAACCAACAACCACTGAGAAGGGTATCCCACTTCACTTCGGGACACCCAGTGTTGCAGCTGAAGCCGATTGCTCAGAATGAGTTTAAAAGAATGGTCAACATCTCGAGCGATTTAGATGTGGCCCGCAAGTACTTGTATGAGACGAAAGGAAGGTTTATTTGTCTGGGGTACCCTGCTGATGGCCTCAATGAGATGATTAAGAAGGCAGTGTGCATGCGAAGAGATAAAGAAAAAAGGAATGAGAGCCACAACGAGAAGAACAGCAATAATTACAGTGTTGTGCAAAACCCCCAAATTGGTGTAACCTACCTTAAGGAAGTAAGCAATGGAATCCCACAGGGTCTGAAGACTAACGGCTTTGAGAGTTACGTGAAGAATTCCAAAGGGCTAAAAGAGCAATTTTTGACGAGACGAAGACGCCACGACACAGTCGTAGACAGTTTAAGCCGAGAGAACGTGGATGAACAAGGAGAGCAGGTTTTCTTGGCGAAAATCAAGAATACTAGAGAAGGAGTGTACCGAGTTCCATGTGGTGACTGTGATGCCGTCTATATTGGAGAAACTAGAAAAGGTATTAGAACCACAGTGAAGCAGCATTTGGCAGATACCAGGAATCAAGTAGTAACAAACGGCATTACAGTGCACCACACGGAAACATGGTACAGCATAAACTGGGAAGGCACTAGAACCCTCCTGGTGTCTAATTCCAACAGGGACGTACTGTACATCTGAGAGGACTTGAATACCTGGCTATTCAACACCACGTCCGAGAGAAGTCCATGCTGATGAATATCCAGGGACCATCCAATCCTGCAATACAGTTCCTATTGAAAGGTTTATTGTGTGAGTGCTTGAGACGAAAGTGGCAAGCAAATACAGGAGGCAAAGTAAAACCGCCGATCTTGAGTTGAGATGGGTAAGCCAATCCAGAGGCAACGTGAAATCGACGAATTTGAATCGCACGAAAGTGGTAAGAACGAGGTTTAAACGGGACGGAAAGCCAATGGGCTCGAGATTGGTTAAATAAATGCGGATGCAAACCTATTTACATTGCCTTTTGGACTTATATGTCAAACTGCCTAAGCTGGAAATCAAACCCAGGACCTTTGAAATCAACGACCAAGATCCTACTGACGAGCCAGACTGACACGGCCTATAAAAGGAAACGTCCATAGGCAGCATTTAACACGATCGAAATCGTCATGAGCGAAGGCCGGAACTGGCGAGGAAAGAGGATGACGGACTTAGCGAGATGGGAGAGGACAGACGTAGCAGTTACTTACCTTAGGGGTGTAAGTGATAGAATACAGAGTATCTTGAAAGGAAATAGTTTTGAGTACTTTGTGAAGAACGTTAGGAACTTCAAATCCCTGCTGATGAAGAATTCTAGGAGGAGAGTCGCAGGAGCCAGTGTATGATCCTAGGTGATGCACCTAATAGAGAAAGAGCTTGAGGTGGTTGTGAACATACCGGAGGAGGTGTAGCTTGTGCCATGTGGGTGGCGTGAAGCAACCTACGGTGGAGAGACTAGGAAAGGTATGCACGAGAGGGTAAAATAACTATGGCAGATACGTGTAATGGAGTAGATATGAGTAGCATAGCATCCCACCGCATGGACACCATGGTATAGAATAGAAAAGAAAAAAATTGCAGATACTATTTCATGATTTTTGCTGTGTAATGAATTAGCAGCCTGAGTACTCGTGTGTGACGTCATTGTTGCATAGTGGTCTACTGGGTTATAACAATGCTTTCAATAATACCTAACAATGAATTTGGCTTAAAAGGTCAATACCTCACCCCATCCCCCTGGCGTCAGATCTGGATTGACGGTGAAATTAGCATACTATTCCCGATTATTTCTTACTAAAGACAGTTAGTTTGAAAGCTATTTTAAGCTATGCGTTGTTCATTCCGAGTGGAAGACGTTGAAATCCGCAAAATTACATATCAGTTTGTCACGTTTTATGTGGTTTTTGTTTACTCCCTTTGGATGCACTGTTAATTTTTTCGCTTTGGGGTTTAAAGCACAGCTAAAGATGCCACTGCAAAACATTTTCATTCCAGCCGATGAAATAATTATTGAGACATAAATTACTGAATTCATTCTTTATCCATAGCAGCAATCCCAAAGCTACTGTGCCACATAATTATACTTACTACACCTGTAGGTTTGCAATAATTTAGTAGTCTCCTTTTATTATGTTTGACAAAGTGGACTAACGACAAAATGTATCAATAGAAGTAACACAATAGACAGAAAAAACATACCAGAAAACGAGTACTTGTTAAAATGCATTCGTAAGGGACTAGGAAGCACCACTGTTCTGATATATAGTCAAAAATTGTAAGAGTTCTACAAGCCAGGAAAACGATGATCAAATACTTTTGTTTCTTATTGCCCTGGAAAACATCTTAACCTGTTAAATTTGGCATTGCATTGATCCTCAATGTTGTTTCCCTGAAGGTTTCTTGGCTGCATGTAGCCGCCTGCTTGCAAGTCCCACTGCGCATGCGTGGCGCAGTCTTTCTCTATAAAAGCGAGAGCGCGCATGCTTTCATCATTCATTTTCTTTCAGAGGTTGCCTTCCATTACCTCGCTCCTTGTTTCCCCCTCCCCTTTTCGTTTGGAATTTAGATTCTCCCCAAGATGGCCATTGAAACACCTGAAGCCGATGCTCCAAACGAAAACAAGCTTTCGTTTCGAACCCCTTCCACGGCGACCAATAGCTTCGACCCTCATCCTCGCCACTCCCACCGACAACGTCGGGGCCCTTTTCGAATCCGAACTAAGAAGAGTCCTCGCTCCATGATGGTCAACGGACATCTCACCATGAACCTCCGGACTCATCCGAAATTGGGAAAGATCTCCCATCTGCAAAGAACCCCACCGTGAGGCGAAAATGAACGATCGTCGGGCTGCCGCATTACTTCAACCCCGCCGATTCTGAACTCACCATTGAATCTTTCGTCCAATTCGTCTCGAAGAGGCCAGTTGGGACCCGCAGTGAAGTCGACTTGCTCGTCCAAGCTGTCATCCGAAAGCACACGAACGAAAAGATGCCGTCTCCAACTTACCGTGGGGCGAAAACGAACTATCGTCGGGATGCTGCAGTACTTCAACCCCTGCCGAATTTGAACTCACCATTGTATGTTTCGTCCAATTCGTCTCAAAGAGGCCAAAGTGGGACCCGCAGCAAAGTCGTGTTGCTCGTCCAAACTGACATCCGAAAGCACGAAAACGAAAATGATGCTGCCTCCACCTTCCACACCATCAGCACGCCAAGCTCACACTCAGGACTGAGTGGCTTCAACTGGCAGCCAAGAAAGACGAAAACGCACATCTCTGCTTTCGTCTCATGCAACCATGAAGCTCAAGCCGTCAAACAAACACGTGTTTGTTTGACGGCTTGAGCTTCATGGTTGCAGGTACCTTACCACTTCTCAGCTCCCATTAGGAATAATCCACCTCAGGGCCCGGACCGAACCCTCCTTTCGTCTCAGAAGCGGATACACCTCACTGACGTTAATGGCAAGGACCCCACACCACAAGATGGTTGAAGACACAGTGCCTGACTGCTTCCTCTACAACCCAATGTAGTCAGATGACGCTCCCGTCATCACCCAAGACAGGTTTCGATTCCGCCATTTGTCCATGCCGTCACAACGACTGCACACCGATTCAACATCCGTGGGAATGGACATTTCGTGGCTTTCGAGCCCTTACGCCGTCCGAAAGCCTCTTGTTATTTTGGTCGACCTTCCTTTCAGATCGACTGCTTTCACACTGAAGAAAGCCAGGGCCCTCCTGAAGCCACTAGCAACTATCCGAAAACTGTGGTCGCGACGCTTCGCCGTCGGACGACTCACGTAGCCTCAAAACACGTTTCGTGTTCCCCATCCGAAAGCATCATCATTCACAACCTGCTGACAGATCCTTTCGTTTCACCGATAGAAGAACTCTCACCGACGCCCAGTGCTGTTACCAAATCAAGACTCGTTACACCATCCGAAAACCTCTCCCGATGCAAGCCATCAATGAACACTCTTTTCGACCGTTGTCGCTTCACGAAAAGTAGTTCATCTCCACTCTTCGGATTACCAATCATCACGTCAAAGAAGGTAATCCTAACCTCCTCAAAAGGCCTGAACCAATGGAAGTTTTGTCAACAGTGACTTTCATCCCATCGATGGAAACGAAGACACCGTGGCATCACACCATCAACCACTTCGACGAGAAGAAACCCTCTCTTCGCCCCCCCTGGAAGCATGGGCCAAAACAAGTTGCTAGTTTTCTTTTGCCCCGCCGTCAGAATTAAAAACACCGTGTCTCCCTTCCCATTATCTCCCGGGGATCGATCCATCGTTCGTAAGTATGCATCGTCCGACCACTTCGGATTGCCTGCCATTACAGAGATTGAATGACCTTGACCATTCACAGCACCAAGAAGAGGGATGACTCTCCGACATCCCTTTCGCACCGCCATTGGAACCCAAGAAGACGACCCCCCCCCCCATCCACCACACAACATTACGTGCGGAACAAGGATTTCGTCCTTCCTCCAGACGCATTACCCTCCCGACAGAGAGAACTGCCGTAATTATTTGGCCCTTTCGGAAAGGCCGTAAGCCAAGCCATGCCGACCAACACCTGAAGCGAAAATCAAGCCACCCATTTCAGTTGTCAATCAACCTGGAGAAGAAAACAGTCTCATTTGCCTTTTCGGAAAGACAGGAAACATAGCTGACCGCTTTGGTTCCTTTCGTTCCACACTCGAGAAACAACGTGCTTTCTTCCCGTCGCCTTCAAAACAAAGAAGCTTAGACAAAATCTTTCATCATTCCTTTTCACCCGAACTTGCCTCAAAGCCTTTCACTCTATCAACAACTCGAAACGGAAAACGAAAACTGTAACAAAAACTAAACGAAAACAAAGAAAACGAAAACGAAAAACGAAAAAAGAGAACGGAAAACCTTTCCGAAAGTCTCATTCCGCCCGATCCTTAACCAAGATCATAAACCTATCGAATCATCACCATTCGTCCAGTGGTCTGAATTCGAAAGCCCCACGAAACGCTCCCTTTCGTTCTTTCTGAAAATACCAACAACATCAACCTTCACCGCAACGCCTCCTCATGCTCCCGGCCACAAATCTGAACTTCTCCACAAAACAAAAACCATGAAAAGCACCTCACCATCAACTCAACGAACTCACCAGGAGGCTCCCTTTACCTGCATCTTTCAGACCGTAAACCTTGGAACCGATTTCGTCTTGCACCAGCAGACTCGTCATGCACTCCACACAGAAATGCAACATGCAGTGCCACCGCTGCACCCCTCCTCACTCCCAAGTGGACTAATCCAACCCAATCCCAGTCACACTGCTCCAAGGGCTTTCGTTCCCGCTTTTCAAAAGCATCACGTGACGGCCTTTGTGACCAACATGCTCACGACTATAGGCTACACCATTCCACTGGACCTGGGAAAAGACAGTGAGCCTCGGTCAAGGCATTGAAACCCATCACACCCGACAAGACATCTATTCCGGCAGCATCCCAACCATTGAAGATCCAAGGAATGCAACTGTCCGGACTCAAGAACCCGCATCAAAATGACGCGCTCGATCAACGTGACCATCCCCCTTTGCAAACTGGCATGGAATTTTCACCCATGCTGCTCTCTTCTGCAATTGGGGAAAGACAAGCAAATCAACCTGCCACAACTTTAAAGAAGTTGACAACACACAACACCCCACAACTCTGGTCACCCATGACTCCTCGATTAACGTCGAAACCTTCTTGCATCATCAGAAACCTGGGAAAACCCTGCTATCCTCCCAAACTCTTCAAAAAGACTAGAACTTATTGAGAGGAGGCCGAACTCATTAACTCAGAAAACAACCAGAGATTCAACAAACTGAATGGATGACAGCCACTGGACCAAAGATTCATTGGTGTTCCACGAGGGAAATTCGTCCAATCAACCTCCCTCGACCAAATCTCCAAAAATTCTTCAAGGACGTAAACAATCTCAAAGGTTCAACTTCTCGAAGACTACCACATTTCAGTCTCTCTCTCTGCTCTTTCAAGAACGAACAGTAACATTATGGAATCAATCAGAAGTTCAACAATCTCTAACGGAAGAACCATACCAACCAATGCAAGACAGCTCCCTCCATCGGAAAACCCAGAAAACTGTTTTTCTTAGAAAATTGGCAACTAGCCTAAGTTGCAACAAAATCCAGGCTTTGTCAGCCGATCCACCTCATTGCATCTTCGGACAAAATTTCTCCTCGGCAGCACTGCACCCAAGAGCAAAACTTCCGACCGAAAACCCATAAACCAGCTGAATTCCAAGCATCCTCGCAAATGAACCCAAAAAACAATGCCCAATCCGTGTACTACGCTTCTACACAACAGGGACACAACACGAAGATATACGATAAGGAAGGAACCAACTTTTACTCCTCACAGACTCACATCCAGAACCGTAGTCAAGCCCCCTTAAGCACTCAGAGCAAAGTAGAAGCAGGCCATTCCATGATGGAAGCAAGCCAACCACAACCAAGCCATTCCATTGATGGAAGCAAGTAAACCACAAAAGGAAGCAAGCAAACCACAAAAGAAGCAAGACCCACATAAAGCACGAAAGAAACTAAAATTCCATCACCAAGGTTCTGAAAAATAGTGCGAAATTCGAAAAATGAAGTTTTTGGGGAAAAACCATCCTGCAACCCGGGGTGCCGTCAAGACGGTGCCTGCCACCTATCTTTGACGAGGTCTCCTGTTAATGCTAAAATTAACAGGTTAAGTTGTTTTCCGGGGCAATAAGAAAGCCCATTTTGCCAGCCGCCAGTCTGACACCGACGACACTGAGCCAGTTCCCAACTCCGACACAAAAGTCGCGATAACTATTGACATTTCTCCTCCCCCACAAGCTGTAGGGGAACGCCTCCGCTATTATACCAAGTTCTGGCAAGCAATAACTTCCGACCCAGTGCTTCTTTCAATCATTTCCACCGGCTTCAAACCAAAGTTTCTTCTGCCTCTTCCAGTGTACAATCCTCTGTGGGACAACCAATCACGCTCCTCCACCCCACTCCGACTAGAAATATTGTCTCTTCTCCAGAAGGAGGCCATTCATGTAGCCTCCATTCACCCCTGGATTCTACAGCAGCTTTTTTCTCTGCAACAAGAAAACTGGAGGATCTCTTCTAATTTTTAATCTCAGGCCGCTCAACCAGTTTATTCACAACGCACATTTTCAGATGGAAACGATATCCTCCATCCATGAATCCCTCCAACCAACGATTGGACAGTTTCCCTCGACCTGGCCGATGCCTACCTTCACATTCCACTTCATGCCTCTGTCCTCCACCTATTACATTTCTTACTAAACAACACCATCTACAAATATCTTTGTCTTCCGTTTGGCCTCAATGCAGCTCACCGTATCTTTACGCTGATCCTGCGACCAGTCCTGGCCTGCCTCCACCAACAAGGCATCCGCATCCATGCTTTCATCGACGACTGCCTCCTTCTGCATCTACAACCGGCAACCCTGTCAAGAAACCTAGCCACCGCCATGTCTCATTTTCATCACCTAGGCCTCGGTTTAAACCTTCCAAAGTCACGTCTCCTGCCTGCCCAATCTCTAGGGGTGCTCTTCGGCCTCCACACAGCATCCGTCATGCCATACCTGGAACGTGTTGCGTCTCATCTTCACTCCGCCCGTGAGTTCCTGCACAGATCACATCACAACTTTCGGGACCTTGCCTCCGTTATCGGGACCATCGATTCATTCGCAGACCTAGTCCCCTACGGACGTTGGATGGCGCATCCCCTACACCACTACCGCTCCTCTCATTGGGGCAATCTCCGCACCACCATCACCCTTCCTGCACAACAACGAGGCCAAGCCTTTCCCGTCGACACCTTCCTATGGTGGATGGATATAAAAAATCTGACTGCAACGGTTACCCTCCACGAACCACCTCCTCACCTCCACTTGTTCACGGATGCGTCTTAGACAGGTTGGGGAGCCCACGTCAACAATCTCACGATGTCCGGGCACTGGACGACAGAAATGACGGAACACATCAACCATTTGGAATTACGCGCAGTCCTTCTGGGCCTGCAACATTTTCAACGTTAATTAACGGACCGTGTTGTACAAGTTCATGTAGACAACACCAATGCTGTTGCCTACCTCCGCAAGGATGGACGGACGCGCTCCCTTACCCTCCATCAGATAACGTCCGAAATCTTTCAGTTCTGCATCCCCTATCGCATCCGTCTCCTACACCTCCACACTCCGGGGTCTCTGAACGTCATAACAGACTCTCTGCCTCGTCGTGCACCTCCTGTCAGCGAATGGACCTAACAATCCACGGTTTGCCACGCTCTCTTCCTTCTTTGGCAACGACCACTAGTAGATCTCTTTGCCACAAGATTCAACAACAGGCTTCCCTTGTTCGTCAGCCCGCTTCCGGATCCCCAGGCTTGGGCAGTGGATGCACTCACTCTCGACTGGAATCACCTACACGCCTACGTGTTTCCCCCTCCACGCCTCCTTCCACTTGTCCTCCGCAAGATTGCCAATTGCAATGGTCGGTTTCTCTGATCGCACCCAATTGGCCAGCGGCGGCTTGGTTTCTGCTTCTCCTCACCCTTCTCATCGACTCACCCCGACGACTGCCGGATCAACCGGACCTCCTGTCTCAGAACAACAGACGGATCCACCACTCGAACCTCCAAGTGCTACACCTTCACGGGTGGCTACTATCATCAGACTCCTCCGCACAACAGGCATTCTTGAGGACAAGGCCTCTCGCATCGCCTCACGAGCCGTCCGCTCCTCCACCACTAAAATATATGACAGTCACTGGAAACGATGGTTTCATTGGTGTATCAAAGAACAAGTTGATCCAGTCCACCCTCCTATGCATGACCTCCTCCGCTTCTTAACCTTAAGAGTTCTGTTTAAGAGTGGGTTACGAGGGTCCACGATTCTAGTGTACCGTTCTGCACTAAACGCAGTCTTCAAGGCTGCCGGAAATACTACCCTCCTTTCTGATTACAAAATTTCGTCCTTAATCGTCCTTAATTGCCAACGCACCAGAAAACGATTTCCCGATTGGGACCTTTCCATCGTCTTATCAGCCCTCTCCCTATGAACCTTTAGCCTCCACAAGACTCAGGCATCTTACAAGGAAAACTGTGTTCTTAGTGGCTCTGGCCGCATGCCTCGGTTGTAGTGAATTGCAGGCTTTATCCGCAACTGAACAGGATTGTTTTTTCCTCCCGGATTACAAGGTTGTTATTCTCACCCCTCAACCATCCTTTCGTGCGAAGACTCAAAAGCCCACTGAGCACACTCACCCTTTTATCATCCCTTCCCTCTCAAGCATATTAGGAGACGATCAGGAACGTACCTTGTGCCCTGTACGAGCCATCCGTTTTTATCTTACAGCATCCAAACCCATTCGAAGAGGACGCACCCAACTTTTTCTTCCATTCAGTAACAAAGTTAGACAAACTTCCGCATGGATGATTGCAAGCTGGCTCAAGAGCGTTATTGTCCAAACCTATGAAGCACTTGATATAGACTGCATCACGGAAGGTATCAGAGTAACGGCCCACGAACTTCGTGCAATATCCACATCGTGGGCCCATTACAGCAACGTTTCTGTCACCGAAATTATGGAAAGTGCCTCGTGGAGGCATCTTCCTGTCTTCACGTCTCACTACCTCCGTGACATATCTCATCACACCGACGGCCTATATCGCGTCGGGCCATTTATTGCCTCCCGTCGCATGCTTTAACCCCTTAAACACACTGATACTATTCTGTGAAGGGAACCGGTTGCTGCCTGAGGGGACCCCTGTCAAACGGCGCCTGCCACCTTGACGAAGTCTGTGGGAATGCTAATAAAAAAGGTAATGGATTTTTTCAAGGCAACTAGAACCGTCAAAATACCAGTATTACCTGGTTAATTTTGGTTTCTATTGCCTGTTGAAAAAATACATTTCCTTGCTCCCACCCTCCTCCCCTCTAGTCACCATTTGGGCACGATAGAGGTATCGAAAAGGTGACCATTACCGCTCCACTTCGATTTATATATGATGGAGGCTGCGTAGTAGATCTGCGCAGTAGGTAGCGAACCGGAAGGATCTTCGTTTGTTTTCTCTAGTATTAAGGAAAATTGGAAAATAAGCCAACAGCGAAAAATCATACACTAGAATTAAAGTAGTTCAGTAAGCCACCTTTATGCACTTGCGTTTCGTCGGAGTGGCATGACCCGGATTCGACCGGCTACCCAGTTCGCCCCCAGATCACTTCCATAGCGCCTTAATCGCTATGGCCTCATCCTCCACTGGCATAAGATAACTCACTGAACCCGTTATTAAGGTCACAACCGTGACCAGGGCTCCATTCGACCGAAATTCACTCGGCCATAGATAATGGAGAGGGAAGACAAATCATACACTCACAAGGCTCAATAAAGGAGAAATCAAATAACATAAACCGCTGGAAATAATATTAAGGAAAATTGGGAAAAAAGCCAACAGCGAAAATCATACACTAGAAATATGAATTTTTCCAATTTTCCTTAATACTATTTCCAGCGATTTATGTCTATTTATTTCTCCTTTATTGAGCCTTGTGAGTGTATGATTTGTTTTCCCTCTCCATTATGTATGGCCGAGTGAATTTCGGTCGAATGGAACCCTGGTCACGGTTGTGACCTTAATAACGGGTCCAGTGAGTTACCTTTATGCCAGTGGAGGATGTGGCCATAGCGATTAAGTAGCTGTGCAAGTGATCTGGGGGCGAACTGGTTCGAATCCGGGTCATGCCACTCCGATGAAACGTAAGAGCATAAAGGTGGCTTACTGAACTACGTTATTCCTAGTGTATGATTTTCGCTGTTGGCTTATTTTCCAATTTTCCTTAATATTATTTCCAGCGATTTATGTCTATTTATTTCTATTTATTTCTATTTATTTCTCTAGCATTGAACAGCATTGAGAAGGAGAATGCTGATAAAAAAGGTAATGTAATTTTTCAACAGGCAATAGTAACCAAAATTAACCAGGCAATACTGGTATTTTGACGTTTTTAGCCGGCCAGACTGGGGGCCGGCAAAATGGGCTTTTTGGAGTCTCACATAATTACCTAATTAGCCAACTTTATTTTATCATTTGCAATATTAGAGTGGAGATAAAAGCAGCAAAATTTTATATGTTGAAAAGGGTTGTGGTTTCACTTTAGACAGGTGGTTTCTGATGATTTCTTACCTCTATATTTATATCCTTGAAAATCCTCAGGGTATTGCCCAATAAAAATTTGAATTGTTAGTAAGAGATGGGCTTTCTACGCTGTAAAACATTTGAAATTTAAAAAAATTGAAAATATTGTTTCAATTTCTTATTGGACTTGTCACGTATTGCTCTTCTCACACTGCTGTGTAGAACACTGACATTGGCATTAGTAGTGTGAAAGAGTTTTGAGTGCACGTATTACTTTTCTTATAGTCGTGTATTAGGTAATTATCAAGGACCGCGGTAGCGGTCCTTATGTAAGCCTCAGCATGAACTTCCGTGTTAAACGTCAAACTTTGAACTCCTATAGTCTCGCCCAGAATTGACATAGACCAACGAAATTCGGTATTTCGGGTCGTGTCGTAACTTTCACTGCCTTACACATTTTAATGACAACAATCAAACCGTTCGGCGTCCACAGCATGTCCATTTCTTGTTGTTGTTGTTGTTGTGACTCTTTGCCCTCACCTGGAGACCGAACCACTGAACCGATTTTCAAGTTCTATAGCTTAAAGCGTAGGTCTGGACAAGGCCTAGGGCCTTTCGCAGGCTATTTTAATGTAACTACAATATTCTTGACACGGAAAGCCAAATGGGCTAAAACTTTTGCTCTCACCTAGAGATCGAACCAATGAACCGATTTTCAATTTGTATAGCTTAAAATGTAGGTATTAACACCGACCAGGGCCTTTTGAACCCGATTTTGATATGACTGCAGTATACTCGCGGGCAGAGCAATTATTATTGCAGAGCACTGGGCAGAAATCATTAATGTTGCTACTTTGTCCTCACCTAGAGATCGAACCACAGAACCGATTTTCTACTTCTATAGCTTAAAACGTAGGTATGGACAAGGCCTAGAGCCTTTCGCATGCTATTTTAAGGTAACTACATTATTCTTGACACGGAAAGCCACATGGGTTAGAACTTTTGCTCTCACCTAGAGATCGAACCAATAAACCAATTTTCAATTTGTACAGCTCAAAATGTAGGTATTAACACCGATCAGGGGCTTTTGAACACGATTTTGATGTTACTGCAGTATTCGCATCGGCAGAGCAATTATTATTGTAGAGCACTGGGCAGAAATCATTAAGTGGAGTAACAAATTTTTGCAGAAATTTTGCAGAAAACATAAATTTGGTACACAAGTCTTTTGTAACAGTAAAAATGGAACCAGCCTTGGACCCCAATGAAATACCCAAAGTGCCATCAGTGCCCCCCCTCCTCGTGATGCCTCCCAGGGGTTTGGGCAACAAATTCTTATAGATCAAGTTAAAAACATGTAATTGGGTGCAAAAGTCACTCTTAGCAGTATAAAACGAATCAGCCATGGAAAAGACTCCTTATAACAGTTATTTTAAGGTGATTACAGTGTTCTTTTCTGTGTTATTCTTGCTAAAACAAAAAAAAAATAAGGGATATTAGTATTAAAAAACGCTTAAGCGTATAAAATACGGATGTAAGCCTTAAAAAAAATTAAAGTTATAAAGGAACAAATATTAGAAAAAGACATGTAAGCCCTCAGCGTCGCACTAATACGTGTAAAAGAAGCTCTAGCTTGTTTTTTGGGTCGCTGGAGATTCTTTTACACGTATTAGTGCGACACTGATGGCTTACATGTCTTTTTCTAATATCTGTTCCTTTAGGGCTTTAAGTTTTTTAAGGCTTACATCCGTATTTTATACGCTTAAGCGTTTTTTAATACTAATCTAGATTAGGGGCACCACGCCAAATCACTTAATTTTTGTACTAACGACGCTATTCTTTATCCTAACACCATTCCGCATCACAAAATCCGGGGGAAACGTCTATAAACTTTTCAAAAATTTATTTAATAAACGTAAAATGCTAGTTACGGACACGCTAAAGCTACGGCGGTGGCAGCCATACTGTGAGGTATCTGATTCGGGAAGCAGGGTAGCCGGAAAACCCGATCTTCACAACAACAAACGTTGCGGAAGTTTTTCTTTAGTTGATTTGTTATTGCCAGTTTCGTGTGGTTTTGTTGTTATTGTCAGTTAGGTTAAGTAGGTTAGGTAGGTTAGGTTAGGTTTGGTTAGGTTACGTTTCCGTAAAATTTTAGTGAGGCGCAAATCAGGTTTTCTGGCTACCCTCCTTCCCTCACAATATGGCTGTCGCCGCCGCTGCTTTAACACGTATGTCACTAGCATTTTCCGTCTTTTGAAATTTTTTTTACAACCTTACACCTTTTTCCCCCAGGTTTTATGATGCGAAATGGTGTTAGGATGAAGAGTAGCCTCGGTTAGTACAATCATTAAGCGATTTGGCGTGGTGCCCCTAATCTAGATAATTACTGTGTATTAATTTACACTATGTCCATCAGGACTAAACTGGTACAAAAATTTAATAAATGAAATGCTGTGTGTATTTTTGTTACCATGTTCTTTTATTCTTCCTATTTAGCGCCACCTGTCTGCTCAAACATGAACCAAACACCAAACCCGTGCACGTCTTGCGATTCTAAACCTTGTAAAGCAAGCGAAGTGTGTTGCCAGGTTGAAGAAAAAAGTTGTTGTGTTAACCCTGGGGAGGAAATCTATGGTAATTTTTTTTTTTCCATTTTGCCTTGTATATCATGAAAAACAATGAGTGAAGAACTTAACTAAATGAGTCTATATCAACTAGTGTTTGATGAACATACAAACTGCCTCGTCCAAGGATAACGTTGTCAAGGATAACTTTATCAAGGATAAAGGATATCATGATATTTTCATACAAGTAGCAAATGTCTGAGTGTTGATTTATTATTTGTTCCAAAGGTGTCTCTAATGCAAAATAAATAATTTCAATGGAGGTGATATGGGTTGTTAACAACAATGTACCCATATAGAAAGATAGGAAAGTAACATAAAATAAAAAGTTATGGAACATCTCTAAACCAACGCAGGAGGTAAAATAGATATCGCACCATAAACGCAGCCGAGATAAGCAATACAATTTGTACAGTGCAGGGGAGCTATCCATGTCATGGGACAACGGTGATTCGATAATGCAACAGGTGTAGCTTTGCCTCAGCCCCTTGGATGGCTTCGCTACACAGCAAACACTATTTTCTCCCCATCATCTGTGTTTGTAGCACGATTTTGATTCTTCTTTCTGTGTTAGATTAATTTAATGCCCTTTAACCACTTTCTACTTACTTTAAAGTCCTTAGCTGGCATAGTTTAGGTGATAAATATTTGTATGAAATTGAAACCAACCTTCAAGTCAGTTGGGGGTTTCATAATCGAATTTACCATAGGTGATTATCCTTAATGTGGGTGTGTTGCTATTGAGAGCCCATATCTACTCCAGTGCAATCTATTTTATAATAATAATAAATTCATTGCTAATACGATATGCAAAGGAAGGATCAGAGTTGATTGCTGACAACTTGCCTGTGTTTAAAAACAATTTTAAAAATAAAAAATAAAAAACTGAAAGTTTGGGAATGGGCGGTACAACAGTTGGATATTCGCACTTTACACATGGACAAACTTCAAGAGGTCAACTTGGTTTAATAACCTTTTAAACATTTTTACAAAGTTAGATTTACAAAACTGGCTTGCTGAATCAGTAAGCTGATCACCGGGTAGAAAGGGTCTAAGGGCACGTTTACGCAACCACTCGCTTTTGCATTCTCGCAGCTAGAAGCTAGAAATCACCTCAAATTCCAACATGGCGCCGGTTTTATATCTGCCACCTCGCAACGAAAACAGCAAATAACGTGAGTTCAGAAGCGTTTGGGAAAATTGTTTCGTCATGAGGAATTCTTTATATTATTGGCATGGATTATAAGACTGCAAGTATTTACTCAAATGATGTTGGATTTAGCAAATCCATTTAGCGTTGTTACCATGGCAATGTCACCTTTGCCATCGCGATTGAGTTCTAGCTGCGAGAATGCAAAGGCAAGTCGTTGCGTAAACGAGCCTTAATGCTTACCAGCCTCTTACTGACAACATTTTACGCTTACATCTTTACTGCCAAAGCTTGTCTGTGTTCCTTCTAGGTGTTGACATTTAGACCCTTACCCATAACATTTAACGTTCCATTTTTGTTTATTAATATTAATGCCTAGGAACTATAAGTGTCGTTTTGTCCATTTCTTTGTTAACTGAGTATGTTACATGCTGCTATTTATAGAC
>JAHWFP010096535.1:55793-87637 GCA_023313725.1 Lithobius niger
TGCGCGCGATCAACAAAGCATGAGCCACGACTTTGGCCGCTTTAATAATGGACTAGCAAAGTCAGTGCTTTGACTTTAAACGTGAGTGGACTCAAGAAATCGTAAACCTGGTCAGCAGTAGACTTTGGGCGTGCTTTGGGTAGCTTCCCTGCAAAACCATGTCTTAACGGAGCAGCCAAGGCATATAAATACAAATACAAAAAAGCATATAAATATAAAAAGGCAAAAACTAACTGTTGGGACTGCAGTGGCGTGTATAGACCAGGGTGGGCCCCTGGCATATACTATAGTTGGGTCCCAGCTGGGGGGTGGGGATCTGTAGGGATACCCCCCCCCCAGTAGTTGAGACATTTTTTTGAAAATTCACATTAAAATTATGTTAAATGCGTAACTTTGGACACAATTTAGCAATGGTTTTAAAAGACTTATAATGGTTATAAGACTTTGCTTTTAAGTTTGCTTGAATTTCGTGGGGGTGCGGGGCCCCCAATGCAGGTGGGCCCCTGGCACCTTCCAGTCTTACTCTATAGTGTACACGCCACTGGTTTAGAGTAAAGTTAACAGGAGGGACAGCTTTTTCATTCCCACAAGTTTGGCAAGCATTGACGAGCAACCCTGTTTATACAATTGTATGTTTTATCAAACCCAATAACTACGTTTGCCCACTGAAAGGTAATGAAAAAAATAAGTCCACATCAACACTTCAACTACATGGTGTCAAATTTTGATTGACGTCTCCTTCATAAGAGTGCATTAATAAGAGGAGTTGGGCAGAGGCACACCCTCCCTATTTCACTTTTTACAAATCGAATTTCGCAGAGCCTACATATTATATTGTCTTGCACTTCAGGTTAGTCCATCCCTTTTTTCAGCTGACCCGACCGCAGAGTGCTTGGTTGTTTCCTGGCTACAGAAATCCGTGTGAAAGTATATGCGCGGCCCGCAGACTTTCATAAAAGGGGCAGTGTGTATCGTTGGGGGAGCAGGGGGGGGGGGGAGAACACCATCGACCAAAACAAAGGCAAAGAGCACTAAAAAACGTCGAAGAGCAACATTTTCTATGGAGGATGAAACGCCATTATACAGCAGTCACAACGTTATTACAGAACCATCGTGTAAAAGGAAATGAACCTAAAACCAAAACTGGTGTAAAAAGCCGCAGAGTTTCCAAAAAGGATCGGCCTTTGAAGGTAGTGATATCATTAAACCAGGGAAAGGCTGCCAAGGTTAATCCTATTAGCCAAGTTAATCGCACCGACTAATAGTTCGAAAGTTAAATGAAAACTAGAAGACTGCTACTCACGGTAGCAATCTTCAAGTTTTCATTTAACGTCCAAAGTATTATTTGGTGCGATTAAGTTGGCTAATAGGATTAACCTTGGCGGCCTTTACCTGGTTGAATGATATCGCTACCTTCAAAGCCGTTCCTTTTTAGAAACTTGTCGGCTTTTTACACCAGTTTTAGTTTTGGGTGGATATCACAACTTTCATTGGTCTGTGAACGTACAAAAGGTTACACAGTTTTCTGAGGAATTTTATGAATATAAATTGTCACATTGATAATTTTCAAATTTACCATTGCCGTTAGATTAGACGTTAGATTAGCCAAATTGACATGGCTTAGTTTATTGTACGACCATTCTTAACATGTTTATAAAGTTTCTTCAATCCCATTTTTGCAGACACTGGCTAACAATCGCTGATTTCGTTCGCTTCGCTCACGAAATCAGCGCATGCACATTAGTCGTTTTGTTTATCCCTGCATCTTCCTCTTACTTTTTCAAGATTTCGGCAGCATTAGGATTTATTCTCGACATAAGATATGCTTTTAGTTGCTTGCAGTTAATAGACACATGTAACGTAGGACTTCGAAAATAACAAAAGTCTGCGCACCATCTTATATTTCACTCTCCCTTTTTTTGAGGAATTTTACATCTATAACTATTAGCCGTTACATCAGCGAAATTGGGAATTGTTTTCGTTTGCTTTCTTTGTTTACATTTAAACCATGCGCAATGGCTGTTTGCCGTGACGTCACCATGAGCTAGCCAATGACGAACGAGAACAACGGCTGTTTGGCCGTCTGATTGGACTAGCCCAGTCACGTGATATGCACGTCACAGCAAACAGCCATGGCATGTGGTATAGTCATCCAGAAACCCCGAAGGTCGCTGTTCCTAAAACAACAGAACGCGAAGCATTTTATTTTTTGCTTATTAGCAAACACTCCGTTTGCTCGTGGATGCTCCTATTGTCGCGTAACCATCACCTAACGTGCATCCCTTTATTCTTATGCAATCCACGGCAACGTTAATGTTTGCTTATTTTGTCCTTCGTTACAGTTCAGTTTTTAGTTCATCCAATGTTTTACAATAAATCTAAGGACCAGTCTTAATTGTTCAACTCATTGTTGCTTGAAATCTTCGGTTGCAACTTGGAAAAAAGACGAAATTTAAATTCCCTGGTGGCGAATTTCATAACCCACCCAGTCAGTCATTTGCCCTGACCCCTACAACCCCCAAACCAACAAAAGGACCATCCTCAGATCACCATGCATCCATGTGCCAAAATTCAGCTACGTAGGCCATCTCAATTTTGCACTAGCCATGAGCAAAAAGTCTATGGGTTTTAACATAGGAAAAACTTATTGGCTAGCCCACTAGCTAACTAGCTAGCTAGCTAGCTATTTTACATGAAGGCAAACCAAGCAGCGCTACATAAAACGACGAACATCGTTTCGAAAATTTACAATTTTCGTCATCAGGTAAGCATAATAAAATTAAAGCATGGCAAAAGCCACTAAGTCATCCTACGTTAAAGCATAAACAGAGTTATTAAAACGGATAAAAACCACCAATTTCACCCCTCAAAAGAGGCAGAAATGGCAACCGAAATGCACGACCCACCTACTCCGTTGGGAAAACAGGTCGCAAGGTGTATGCAAAGGGTGTTTAAGTGTTTTAACTTCGAGTTTAAGTGTTTTAATTACAGGAAAATATTCTTTTAGATATTCATTATCTGGTGCTAAGTGGTTATGTAAATTTTCGAAACGTTGTTCGTATTTTTATGTAGCACTGCATGGTTTGCCTTCATGTAATCTGTTACCATGCTTTTCACTCCATAGCTAGCTAGCTAGTAACATAAAAACAACGTTATTGACGCATTTTTCTCTCTATGACTGGTGGACACTCATCCTTTAACTTTTATTTTTTCTTTATCCCTGCACCTTCCCCTTACATTTACCAGAATTTGAAAGATTTCTGTCGCATTGGGATCAACATGCCAAAATACATATGCTTTTAGTTGCTTACAGTTACCATACACATGTCTGCTAGTGACGCTTCCTTTTTTATCATTAACAATCAATTTTTTAATAATTGGATGTCTACAATGGGATGATCTACTGTTACTTGGCGGTGACACACTAGCGTGTGTCTAGATTATTAGCAGTTTTCCCGTCACACCATGAACAATGCAAAAGCAATTGTCAGACTATTGTAGCCTCTGGACCATTCATTCGTAAAGCAGCCATCAGTTTCGATGGAAACAGATGGAGTATGTCATGGTTCACACAATATCATTCCACATTCCATTGTTCCTTTAATAAAGCTTGTCACTTGTATCAGATTCAAAAAAATAAAAAAATAAACAGACAGAAAAGATGGTGAACTCTTCACCTATACTATATTAGGTTCTGGTTGGCCACTCGAAAATCTGTATTTTATGATCGTTTTCAATCGCCTGTCACGCGTATGCACTAACGTTGGCGGTGACTAGAACCTTGTACACGCATTGAGCGTCTGGCGTACATAATGTCTGCGACGTTAGGCCTAACCCTACCTTGGCTGTCGGTACGGTTTTTGCTACTGACAAGGTACGTCTTACCGTTCTCTGAGTACGTCAGTGGCAATGCTGTCCTCTTGAATTCGTTGTTTCAGCATCTGTGTTGAATACAGAGCCTTAATGTATTAGAAGACATTCCAAACAATCTTCCTAGCCTGTAAATTCAAACGTTTTTCACGTTGGGAAAGCGACGAAGCGAGCGACACGCTAGCCATATTGGTTCGTCTGCTCGAAGAGAAATTTTACCAGGCATGATCAATCCATTTTCCGAAAATACGCGCGAATGGCCAACCAGAATCTAAAATAGTATAGGACGGTTCGACCTGTTGATGGGATGTCGGTTCCTCCCATTTCATTCTTTTCCCACCATACGACCTTCCTGCGATTTCCTGACACCGTTCATTTCTTCACCCAAGAATCTTCGGCACCTTTCTCTCAACACTATGATCTTTACGGACTCCTTCAGGCTACCAGTCTGATCTCTCTCCTTTCCAGCACCAGTTCCAAAGTTTACACCTCATCTTGCAGTCCTCCGGACTCCAGTCATTCAAGCATTCCCCCCCCCCCTCCCCCACCTCTTTATCTTCAGCACTAAGCCTTCAGACTCTACTAATAGCCGGGACTATTCGTCACTTCTGCGGACTCCACTACTTCCGTCCTTTTGCTTCCACCACCCTTTTTTCGGCCTTCTTTTTGCTGCTTTTCGAACAAGGAAATGGGGGGGGGGGGGGCCTCCGAGGACTCCCCTCGTACACCCGCTACGTTGACTGTCGTATCAGAGTCAGCACCTATCTTGTACCTCAGTTCTTTTTTCTTTCCGGATACAGATGTCCCGACCTGAAACACTCGACCGCTTCTCCCGTTCGTCACATTGTGGCGCTCATGCAGTTTCGCGCGCTTCTTAACGGTTTTTCGCCGCAACAGTCCTTCACCAAAGTCGTGTCATCTTCTATGTTCTCCGTCAAGCCAACTCCTTCCAAGGATACCTCGACAGATTCACATTCACCTGTACCTCCGGATTACCCGGAAACGTCTGCACCGGTGGAAGGCCACGTTGGTCCGTACCCCGACCCTCTTCAATGTTCATGTTTAGAGTTTGTCGGTTCAAAGTCGCACCCATGCTGCCAGTTTCACCGGTCTTGCGACTGGTTCACTCGTAAGTGTAGTGTTTGCGACCGCTTGACTGAAGATCAATGGACTGTTATCCTTCGACGTCACACCAAAAACCAGATCTTAAGCGTGTTCGACGCCGTCCGACCAGAACTTCTGACTCTTCTGTCAACACCAAGGTCTTTAAGAAAGTTTCATCTGCTCCATCGGTCGAAGCTGCTTCAGTCTCTTCTCGAGTTCATGACAAATCAACACCGTGTCTTCCTACAAAAAATAAGCCACTTCCTCTCTCTTCCAGTACTCTATCAGACCCCTCCAGTTCTAACGCAGATTGTGCCGCTTCAACATGGTCTCTGCGACTCCTGTCCTTGGATGAACTTCGAGCCTCCATTCTCCGTGGCCTTCAGCTCTCAACCGATGATGAGGCCCACTTCCAGGTTAACCTCACCTCTCTTGATTCCGAATTCCGTGCCTTCCAACAAGAAATGGACTCTACGAACTACGAACGTTACTCTTTGTTCTTCGGCGGTATCCCTGGTTGCTCTTCAGAAGAAAATTGACCACCAAGAAGATACCATTCGTTTTCTTTGGATTGCAAACAACACTTTTGCCTCCGATCTCGACAACCTCCAGGATACGGCTTCGACCCTGAGCTCCTGGAATATCCTCTTGAAAAAGAAATTGCGATGTGTAACCAAACTCTCGCCACTACCCCCCTGCAATAGTTTCCCAAGACATCGTGGACAATTCTGGCTCTTCCATCGAGTCTCCTGTTCCCCGTTCTCTGGCCACCCCTTCCTGAGCTCTTCCACCAGTCTGGGACACCGTCACAGAAGCAGAGTCCACCATGCTCCTCACTGCCCAGACAGCAGTTTCTTCATGGACCTCGTCCTCATCTTCCATCGGACTACAACAATTATTATCCTACACAGTGTGTGGGAGTGCGACGACACCCCCTCTTTCATTCCTGTCTTCCCTGGACTAACAGTGCTCGTCGGTTTCTACAAGAGACACTCCCTGCCCGTACTGCCTCACCGCAGCTAAGGGCATGGCGCTCGGTTTCCGAGTCCTGCCCTAAAACATTGCTGTTCATACGCTTTCTGACCGAGGAGTCCTTCTATTGAGGCGTCGCCTTCTTCTGCTACTAAATCAGTCAAATAACCTTTTGTACACTACACCTTTCGGCATCGGACTCTCCGGCGTTCGGCCTCGTCTACTCAACGGACCGTCATTAAAAAAAAATGCAATCAGCATAATGCCTGGAAACAGAAGAGAGAATGAATAAAGAGAGAAAAGGGGGGAAAAACGAAGTAAGGAATATAGGGTCGACCCGAATTCACCTCGTGTTGTTATCCTAGGACATCCACGGACATCAAATCCTCGACACCCTTCTGAACCTTCGCTTCCATTTCCTTCCTTCTCTTCGTGTCCAAGGTCTGACACCCATGGACTCCGGGCACCAGACAGCCATCTTCCTACCCTGGGATTCTTCTCATTCTAAACTTACACGATATCCTCATTCACCACTTCAGGACTTCCTTTTCTGTTCATTACTATTTTGGAACTGCATTCTTTCATCAAGCCCCTTTTTGAACTTTTCAAGCTTGTTTCATAAAAAAAAAAGCTTCTCAAAAAGCAAATCACCGACCGGACACCCGGTCTCCGCAGACTCCTTTTTCCAGATGACTCCCGGTACCTTCACCTGGATCACCAATTTCACAGGTACGGGAAAAATTGTCATATTTGCATGCTTCCTTTTACATTGCCCTGATCGGTCCCCTTCCCTCCTTCGGGAAGCCTGCCGGCCTCTGACACCTGTCATCAAGCCTGCTCCTATTGGTTCATGGGGTACTTGTACTCTGGGGCAGCCTGCTCGTAGCATGGGCTCCAGCACCTTTGGCATCCGCATCCTAGAGACAAAGTCTGTTAGTTAAATTAGGTAATGGATGTTTTCATGGCATATAAAAAGTCCCAAATACCAGGTACAGCTGGTTGATTTTGGTTTCTATTGCTCTTATAAAAACATTCATTACCTTGGCCCACCCGGCCTCCCCTCTCGGTCGCCAAAATAGACCCTGAGAGGCAGAAAGAATGATGTCCATCACTGAGGCGGCTCCTAATATAGAGGCCCACGCGCATGTGCGATGGAATGGGGGAAAGAGTCTTCAAAGGAAGGGAATGCTAGTTAAATTAGGTAATGTATGTTTTCATAAGAGTATACAAACCAAAATCAACCAGCTGTACCTTCCAAAACCAGGGAAATTCGGGCATAAATTCAAACAATTTCTCAACTGGAATCACCACCATATCCCCTCGATCCACCAATAAAACCAGTATCCAAACACAGAACATCCCAAAAAATAAGAAAAGAACTTTTTCATTAAGACTCATCTTTCAACAACTTTCATCTGGAATCACCAACACAGTGATTCGATCCCAGCACCAAAATTGTTTCAAAACCATTCAAAAAAATTAAACGAACTTTAAACGTCAGCTGAACTCGCCTGAACAACTTAACCCACAACATTCTAGGCCATTCACTAAAAAATAAAAATCAGAAAGAACGCCGCATCAAAGCTGTTATCCTTCTAACAACCTAAAAAGAGCAGGGTCTTATCTCCTTGACACATCATTAAGACCCAAGCAACTACAAAAACCATCTCTTCTCAACCAGAAATCGCTTCATTCATCATCATAAAATTGGGACAACAAAATAGAATCAACAATCAACTCGTCATCAACGTCCAATCAACAATAGTCAAGCATCAAGTCAATGGTGAACGATCAATAATCAACACCTAAGATCTCCCGTCAGTCAACAGGAAAATCCATCACTCCCGATGGTCGACAAGACCTAACACATCAACAAGTTAGACTACTTCATCAACGAAGATAAAGGAAGAAGACTGAACGCGCATCAACCTGCAAAGACCACCACGGGATCCACATCATAAAGAGAGTCAAACCTTTGTTTCGTGTTTTCCCCATATCTCATGACGAACCCCTCTCTCCCCTCACAACAGAAGGTGTTTTTTTTCTCAAAAACAATAATCCAAATCCATTAAAATTTAGCTCGTAACTTTACTTAACAAATTTCATTTAAATTCAATCTTCGAACCTTCACATAACATTCAGGAAATCTGTGACTCCAGGGGACACCAGCTTTGCACCCTAGGGCACCCGCTGAAAAGGTGCCCGCCACCAATTTGACAAGGTCTAACTGCGAATGCAAAATTCACAGGCAAATGTATATTTTCCAGCTGCAACAAGAAACATAAATTTGGCGGCCCCGCAGGAATGGCTGGCTGAAATTTGCTTCTTTTACCTAGGAAAATATACATTAGTACATCCCACCATACTTCCCTCCTGAGTCACCTTCTTGAAATATCGAGACAGAACAAAAGATATCAAGCTTTCACAGCTGTCGCTTTTAAAGGAAGAGTGTGCGCATGCGACTTGGGTTACCAAGCTGGCCGGATATAAACAACTTAAAATCTCTAGGATAAAACAACCTTCACAGAACAGAATGCAAAATTTACAGGTAATATATATTTTCCTAGGCAAAAGAAACAAATTTCAGCCAGCACTTCCAGTGGGGGCCCGGCAGATTTATGTTGTTGCCGAGGAAAAAAACTGGTAACCCGGGTTTACTACTATTACTGTGGGGTTTCGATGACATTATGGAAACAAAATACGAAAGCACCACCGGACGAACATTAAAAGTCTACTAAAAAATGAAGCACAAAAGCGTTCTTTGATCAGATCATTTTGAAATTCGCGCTGCGAACCACAGATCCATACACCACGCTTTTGCTGCATCTGGGTTTTCCACTTTTGGCTTAGTTTCATCTTGGACGAACTACTTAATGGGCTATTTACGTACGCTGGCTGTGTACCGACCTTCTGCAGCTGCGATCACAGCGCCATCCGAAGGTCCTGCGGCACTGTGACGAACGTGAGAGACGATAGTTAAATGGGAAAACCAATGTTGTACTTGTAGGTCTAAACACGGAACGGAGAATGAAACGATAAGCGAAACTTGAAATCAAACATGGTAGCATCGTCACCTTGGTAATCATGCTAATAGCGACAATACCTTCAGAAATTGATGAAAAACTCTCGCGTCAGCAACATTTTTCGTGTTCGATTCAAACCGTATTCAATTCGTTACAAGACATGTGAACCATGCTGGCTCAGCTTACTTCTCACTCGTCTCTACAAGCCGTTTTAAAATTGGACGTTGAATTTAAAAACAAATTATAGTTGATCAGGCAGTTCTGATCTATCTTAAAATTCTTTTAATATTCTAATCTAACGTATCTTTTTTAAGCTATTAAGTTAGTATTTTTATCGTTATTATTTTGTGTTTGTAACACTAAATACTTGACGACAGCACCCTCTGGTGGTTAATCTTTGAAAACAGATGCTAGATCGATGTTATCCCAACCGAGCCCAGTCTGCCAGTCTAGTAACAGTTTCTGGTGGATGCTCTTTCCGTATGGCTATGCTAAGTAGAATCTCCAGTTAGTAGTTCGTCCAAGGTTTCACCTTCAGCTCTAGCCTGAACAAGTTATCAATGTTGTGATAGGAAGGCCCATAAATGTTCATTAGCAGCAAGCCCTTTTCTTTAAACTGGCATATAGAAGGGATTCAAGGGCTCTGAAGTGCGAGTCCTTGTAGGTGTTGGATCGCAGTAAGACAGAAGTGTCGCTCCAGTTGATGGGATGATGCAGCTTATCAATGTAGGGGAGTGCAATCCCATTCCTTCTGTCCTCCTGTGCCGATGCATTCCGGTGCCTTAAGGCGAACCTGGATCCGTGAGGCTGTGTATTTGGGAGAGATGCAGAGACACCACCAGGTTCGCCATAAGAAGCACCAGGATGACTGGAAGACGGAAGGAATGGGTTCTCCCTCTACTGCTCTGATAACCCATGTGGGCATCCTATATAAGATCTGGTAAGATCCTTTAAGTTTTTACAGGGGTCCTGCAAAATCTTGGTACAAGACCCTGTAGGATCCTGCAAGATCCTGAACGATCTTGTATCAAGATCTTACAGGATCTTGCACAAAGTAAGATCCTGTAGAATCCTGTAGGATTCTGCAGATTCTTAGCAGGAGCTTAAAGGATCCTACAGGATCTTGTACCAAGATCTTACAAGACCTTACAGGATCTTGTAAGTTTTGCTCGTCCTGTAAGAACTTAAAGAATCTTAAAAGAACCTAAAGGATCTTAAAGGATCTTACATAGGATGCTCACATGGGTATCTGCAACATCCCATCAAGTGTAGCAACACTTCTGTCTTACTGCGGTCCAACATTATCAAGGACTCTCACCGCAAAGCCCTTGAATCCTTTGCTATATACCAGTTTAAAGAAAAAGGCGTGTCGCTAATGAACTTATATGGGCCTTCCTTTCCCAACATTGATCGCCTGCTCTGGCCGGAGATGAAGGTAAAACTAGGCTAAAATCGGAAAGCCCAGGTACAGTAAAACTATACTGTATAGATCAGCGGATTGCAGCATGAATTTCAAACTGCTATGATCAATGAACGTTTTTGGCTTCGTTTTTACTTTTGAAGAAGGTGGTACAACATCCACAGACCCTGTGTGTAATCACCAACAAATTTAAGTAGGATTTAGTGTTCGTCCGAGTGTGGTATTTGCATTTTTTTTTCGATAATGTTATTACATATTTGCAACATATGAATTATCTTTTTCGTACATCGAACCTACATCCAGTTATCTTTGTTGTATATCAGTTTAAAAATCCATCGATAAATTACCATTTGAGTGGTCTGGAGGAAGCCAATGGATTTTCTCAGTAAGTATTAATCCTAAAACATTGATTTTAAAATTTTAATAAAAATTGTTTTCCCCATAACTTGTAGATATATTGTACACTCAAAGGATTTTAGGGACTGCCCATTTATATAGTTAAGTGGTTTAAGGACTTAGTCCTTTACAAGTATTGCTTCTCTAATCTCTTTGCACAGCTTTTATAAAAATTCTGCTAAGTTAAGTTGAAAGGTACGTTGTTGGATTAACTTTTACTGTTACGGTTTTGTTTTCAGTAAACCAACTTTGCAAGTTTATTGGGGAGAGTGAGGCTAACCATTCGTGTACGGTCTGTATTAGCGACGATTCGTGTGGATCAACTGAAACTTGCTGCAATAAACATGATGAACTCAATTCTTGTTGTGTAGAATTGGGAAGTAAGTATGTCACTAATGAATTAAATGATAATAAATTTGTTGATGTAGTAAATTAATAAGTTGGTAATAATTACTTTACTGAGTAAAAATATCACTAAAAGCCAAGAAATTTTGTATGTGCCAACATGACAGACTGCAAATAGACGTTGTAAAATTCTTTGCACTGTAATATAAAACTAAAGTTACGTACAGTTTAAATACATTTTATAGAATTTTTATTCACACAATTAACCTGAAAAATAATTAGCAAAAAGACTAAAAAATTCAACCAAATTTAGGAGCAATAAAATGTTTTTATTAATTGTTAATAAAATTTATTATTACATAAATTTATTTATGAATAAACAGAATTATTCATTCTTTTGCATGGAAAGTTCACTAAACATATGGTACAATAATATCATTACTAGCTGACCCCGGCGTAACATACGCCATTCTAGCAAACAGCCGTCTCCTCACGCCCTCCATTGCAACCTTGCTCCCCTCCCCCCACCCCCTCCCCTCGCTGAACTGCAATGGCTGCTCACTTCTGGCTGGACGTCATGATCCCTCATCATCATTAAGTATGCTCATAAGCGAAATATATAGATGTTGTGTATCCAGTGACTAATATTCAACAGACACACAACATACAAAACTGCAGACACACATTGGGCCTACTAAACAAAAAACTTAAGCCTGCGCATTGTTGAAGCAAAAGTAATAAGAATTAATAGGTAGAGAGACTTTGCTCCTTGGTATCCAGTTTAATTAAATCACCAAAGCTGTTTCACAACACTGACAGCTGGATATTTTCTGCTATGGTGAGTAAAAGTAGTTCTTATCTGACACATCATCTAGAAAAACAGAATTCCCAAATTAAATCCCTATGTAGCAGCATCAGCTGACATTGTATTAAAAAAACGCTTAAGCATATAAAATAGTGATGTATGCCTTAAAAAACTTAAAGCCATAAAGGAACAGATATAAGAAAATGGTAAGCCATCAGCTTCGCACTATTATGTGTAAAAGAATCTTCAGCATCCCAAAAAACAAGCTGGAGCTTCATTTACATGTATTGGTGTGATACTGATGGCTTATATGTTTTTTCTTATATCTCTTCCTTTATAGCTTTAAGTTTCCTGAGGCTTACATCCATATTTTATACGTTTAACCTTTTTTAAGTAAAAATATCTGCTAATTTTTTCTTGTCCCAGTAAGAATAACAACAAATAGAATATTGTAATCACATTAAAATAGCATTCAAGTTCTTAGGCCTTGTTCATTCCTAGATTTTAAGCTTTAAAACTTGAGCATCGGTTCGTTGGTTCAATCTCCAGGTGTTTTACAGCTGTTATGGCCCGAAATTTGGGCTAATCGTGCACATCAAGCTAAAAGCCATGGAATTTGGTACACCAGTCATTCTTAGGTTTACGGAGCCCCCTCGAGATACTCCCAAGGCCTCTTCCTGCACCCCCATCCCACTCACCTCTGTGAGGTTATTGACCAACAAATTCTTGCTGGTCATGCTAAAAGATGAATTGGTGCACAAGTCATTCATAGCAGTACAAATCTAACCGGCCATGGAACTCCTATGAAATAAGTCTCCCAGGTCACCCACATCCTTGTTTCCCCCTCCCTGAGGCTTGACCGACAAATTTTTGCGGATCGACATAAAGCATGAAATTTGGTGCGTACGTTATTCTTTGCAAGTACAAATCGAACTATCTATGGAACCCACTTGAGATGCCCCCCCCCCCCCCAGCACGCCACAGTGTCTCCCCATAAGACTAATCTAAGAAATTCTTACAGATAGATCTGAAAGCATGAAATTTGGTACACAAGTCTTCTTAGCAGAACAAATCAACCAGAATTTGTTGATCATTGATCATCAACCTCATGGAGGGGACACAGAGAGATGATGGGGAGCCTCCACCAATTCCACCAATCATGATTGCTGTCATTCACTCTTCAGTTCCTCCGCGCGCCACGTTTGGTCTCCCCGTTTCCATTTCTACTCTCTGTAACTCTAGTTTTGACGTCGACACCGATCACTGTTGTAGTTTGTCTGCGAGTGGAATTTAAAGAATTTGTTCGTGTAGATTGTAGAGTCGTGTACAGACATCGAAAGAGCATTTTGACTGCGTGGCATCAGCTGCAGCGGCTGCAGTAAGTGAATGTAATTTAATGACAGGAAAGGTGAAAAGTAGTAGGGCACAGCCAAGATGGCGACATCCATGAGATCGTTAGGCCTAGTGTTCAGATGGAAGTTAAAGCGGACTTGGAGGTTGCTAGAGTGTAAAATTTTAGTGAAAGTAGTAATGCTTTAGTGCAAATTCTGAAGACCTTAAGGAGTCTACCGCTATTTCAGGGGCAGAAATTCAAAGTGTACTGACTTCGGGTTGCTGAGCAGTGATGCGTGTTTCGATGCGAGTCTTATGGATGACTGTTTGTAATTGTCGGAGTCAGTGGATGGTTCTGAAGCTAGGTTTGATTTTTAGAGTCACTGTGTGGGTTCGATGGTAGGCTAGCAATGAGTGCCACAACTTCGGAAGAAACAGCTAGTAGGGAGTGGTCTTTTGATTGGTTGGGGGAAATTATGCCTGTTGTGCATTGGAACATGGAGGTTAAGACCCTGCAGTGGTAGAACGACCACAAGAATGTGAGGTTATCACCGGCTATGTTAGATGGAGTCTAGGAGAGGTATCTTATGGATCCATCTGTGCAGTATCAGTTTGAGGTACTGTGAATTTTGCTACAGGGCAAATAAAAAGCCAAGAGTTGTGGAAATGGTACACAGACAACTGAGGCCTGTGTAGTGAAATTTTTGAGCTAATATTTCTTTTTGTCCCTCTGCTACTGTTGATAAAAGATAGGTTTTTATAGCCGACGGAAATATATACTACTTGTTTTTATAGCGATTGCCTCCTTTGAGCTATTTATTCCCTTAGAAGTTTAAAGGTTGGCTTCCCGGCTGGGCTATATATACTCGGCGCAGCCATACGATGTCATCATTTCTCCTAGGGCGTTCACGTCGTTGTGACCGCCTTGAGCTTCTCCTTACCTCCGATCCGCTGGTCCGCAGGACCAGTTGCCTTCTCATTCTTAGGACACGCTTCCTGGTCCGCTGGACCATCCTGCCAGACACGGTCCCTTATCCGTTGGTTTGATCATCCTCTCCATCCCTTGAATACGTCCACTGGGCCGCTGACCTTGTTGTCTTCTTCATCGCGCAGGACGCATCCTCTGATCCGCTAGTCTCGGTACTATCTCGCTGTCTTGCCAGCGCTGCTATCCGCTTTCCCATCCGAAGCCGCCAGGGGCGCCTTTTGGAGAGGACGGCCTGTTAAGGATCGCGTCCCCTATATCTCTCAAGCCCCATCCTTTAGGGGACCATCCATCCTGCCCATTGGACATGAACTCCACTGTTGTTTCTGCTCTTCTGACAAGTTGCCAACTCTGCCTTCTCCAGTAACTGCAGTCCCCCTTGGTGCTTCTCGCGGACTGTCGCCTTCTTTCCATCCGCCGTCTTCCATCCGTTTGCCTGTCCCATTTCCGACTTTTCGCCAGTGCTTTTGTAGCCAAAAAGCTTTTGTCTCGTCCACTCCACATCCCTGTCACGTTGGGATGCGTTCCTCCCCCTCCATCCTTACCTGTTCATGTCGATTTGATTTGAAATAAAGTCCCATCCCCACCAGGTTTCGACGTACATTACACGATCCTAGGACATCCGGACTTTCTGTCCTTAACAAGATCTCGCTCCTGTCCTTCACTGTCTGAAGATTTCCATCCCTGGAGTCGTTTCTCTTTCATTAGCAGCTTGACACCCGGAACATTCATCCCTCAACTCGTTCTGCACTATCACCCATATCCACTCTTGCAGCGTCTCCTGCACCTTCTCGTCCTCATGATGACTAATACCTTCACATTCTTTGTACCCTTTCCCTTTTACGGACGCGCAATTGGCTCCGTTTGATAAAGGATAATCACACACAAAAAAAAAGACAAAGAGATGAAAAAAGAAAGTCAACAGTAACATGCCCTTGCTCCCAGCAGGCTGCCTAAGGATCGGTGACCACTACCTTCCTTTTGGACGCATTCTGATCCTCGTCCTCCTGTACGCCGCGCCTTGTGTTTAACTTCACACGAATCTGCCTGGCCTCTCCTTTTACATTTATCTTGATACCTGCCAACAGCCACTTTAACCATGTCCCCCTTTCACCATGATCCCTTAGTTCGTTCCCAGACCTGTGTCATCTCGATCCTCCGTTCTCGATCCTCCATTTTGGACCTATCCTCTATTGCGCTCCCATCCTACGATGTTTTAACACGACAAAGTCTACATTCGATTACACCATGTCCGTCTTCGCTCCTTGTGAACCAACAGCATATTACTACTGCCAAGAATTTATAGGGTTCGGGAGGAGAATGTGTGACTGAGACCCATACTTAAAACGTCTTAGACACATTCGTATTAGTTCAGTCTAAATTTACAGAGGGCGCCATGTGTTTTATGTGGGTATTTCAATTTAGTTTTTAGCCTAAAATTAAACTAAACTAAACGAAACTAGCTTGCTTTTAATCATTATTTAGCCTACCTTAGTTGTAATTTAGTTTACTTTAGATTTGGGCTGAAAAATGAGCAAAAATCATCAGATGGAACATGTGGCGCCCTCTGAAAACTCGGACTGAACTAATGGAGACGAATCTAACGTGTTTCAATAGGGACTTTTTAGAGTTACAAATTCTCCTCCCAAACCCTATAAATTCTTGCTACTGCTTATGGCAATTCTCTATACTTACCCCTTGGTGGGGGAGGGGAAGGGGAGGAAGGGGACACTACTCCTGCATCTCCATCCTTTCTTTATGCCTCCTCTAGTCCACGACCATACCATGCTCACAACGCTGGTTCTCATCCGATCACCAAAGTTAAGCAGCATCGGGCCTGATTAGTACTTGAATGGGTGACCGCCTGAGAATACCAGGTGCTGTGGGCTTTCAATACAACACTCATATCACCAACCATGCAATTAGTTCTGCTTCCCACCACCAGGTGCACTACGTCCTTCCTCACGATTCAAATCACTGCGCGCTCAACAGTTTTGTTTATCTTGTGAATCTCATCATGTCCAACTCTTCCTCCTCCAAAGACCCTGTGCCCAACGTCGAAGCAACACCGGATACAGAAGCCACGATACCAAAGATAGTGAATGTGCCTTCTCCTAAAGCCAGCAAATGTTTTGTATTTTCCGAAAACTCCACGGCGTTCCACTTCGATCCCCATCCGTGCTACCAGCGATACAGACAGTGCAAGACCACTATTGCCATGTTTGCATCTCGATCTCTCCGGCCCATTGGGTAATCATTCGCCGTAAACAACTTCAGTTGAGGCAGCGGATCCTACGAGCGGCTAAGAAGAAGGAAGAAATTGAAAGCTTTACAGCAATCACGGTCACAAGCATCAGCCCACTCCGCTCCTTCCTTACCTAAGAAACTACCAAGCGTGCCGCATCTCGTCCGTTACCACCCATCCATCCCTCAAAGAGACCTGTATCCGAACACTGAAGCAATCCCTGCTATAGCAGGAACATTAGGTGTTAAAACCTCAGCAAAAAT
The DNA here is from genome assembly GCA_023313725.1 of Lithobius niger. Lineage (NCBI taxonomy): Eukaryota > Metazoa > Arthropoda > Chilopoda > Lithobiomorpha > Lithobiidae > Lithobius > Lithobius niger. Next base: position 72,554 of record JAHWFP010096535.1, read on the forward strand.
CAAGGTCGCCCGCCACCGTCTCGCACCAACCATGACACCATCCTCAACAACGACTAAATCGACGAAGTTATCTCTATCATCCGTTACAGTCCCACCTACTTCAGCGTCCTTATCCTCTCCAACGCGCACATCCCCTCCGACAGATTTTCAGACTTTTTCTCCAGTGGATGTACCATCCCCTACTAAGCCAGCTCCGTTCCCGTCAGTACTAGTGCTTCGTGAAGCTATCACGAGAGGCTTACATCTTTCCGCTAGAGAGCTTGAACACCTAGATTTCAACCTCAAATTTCTGTTCGAGTATTTGATGAATTTGTCAAGGAACTAAACACTCTTCGCTCCGCACAAACCAACACTGCATCCTTGCAAGAGGAGCAGCATCCGCGGAAGCCCTCCGATTCTGAAAACTCTCTTTTCCAGGCCACAAACGAGGCCTATTACAATGAACTGGAATTAGCCAACCAGCGCCATCGTTCCTTGCGCATAAATTACGCTTTACTCCATACTCGGAATGGTTGGGTTTCCCCAATTCCTGCGTATCTGCCCTGGAGGGCTTATTATTGTGCCCGATCCCGTACTAGACGTCTCCGGCTTGCTCCATCCTCCACAACGGTCAACTCGGCGCTTCATCCTCGTCCTGCAGATGCATCTTCTTTGCCATCTGTCGTTACTCTTCATCAAGAAGCCCCGTCGCCGTTACATTCACCATTTCGTGACCCATCATCCACAGCTTGTGATTACCACACACCGGACGGTGATCCGCCGACATCAACTTCCGCTTCTCCAGTCACACTTTGGGAGGAAGCATGGGTCACAAACCAGTTTCACAAGATTTCCTCATATTCAGTGTGGCAGTATGACAATGCTGCCAATTTTATTCCTGTTTTCCATGGCATCACTGAGACTACGTCACCATCATCAGACGTAATGCCATGGCCACGGGAGTTGCGCTAGGCTTTCACGTCCTCCCTTAAAATATGCCATCCTCGCCTATCCTTTGCTCCTTTCTTCAGCCTTTCGGTGAAGATTCCGCATCATCTTACGTGGGACGATGCAATCGCGATCATTGGCCTCATTTTGGTCTTAAACCGAACTAAAATTTAACTTCGTTATCCTGCCTAGCATGCTACAATATTGCTCCTCCTATGGAACAAATACGTCGCTTCATCCTACCATTTTGCTGACTCGGCCGTCTGCATTGTGCTTCAATCTATTTATCATGTTCTATGTTTGTTATCCACATGGCAATAATCACTGCTCACCACCGTCATGCTCTGCCTTGCAGCAATGCATTTACCCTTCATGTCCATCTCTCAATCAGATACGTCCGTCCGCATGTCATAAACATTTATTATTCACTTATCCACCTCCCATGTCTTCTGGGACCCATCATGAGGATGATTTCTGCTCCTCCTTTCCTAATGATGTCGTCTGGGTCCTACAGCACCGCCTGTCTGTTCACCATCCTCGTAGGAGCATCCTCTTCCCAACAAGGTTGGCAATTTCGAATTTTCTTTGATTTCCTATCTTGTACCCCACGGCGTTAAGACCCCTGCATGCGGTTCCTTCTTGTGCTTCATTAACCATTATTATTATAACATGATACCGCTCTGCCTGGCCTCACTTAGGGTCAGATTCTCATCAACCCAGAGGATCGATCCGCAACCTGCCTTTCTTCGGTTGCAAGTGTTAGTTGGTTCAGGATTCAGGGTTGTCTTCACCAGGGACTAGTTCCCGGGGATGCTGGCTTGTACATGAGGGGACAGCGTACCTAGCCCTCCTCCGAGGTGATGAAGTCTGCTATAAAAACAGGTAATGATATTTTCGCTGGCTATAAAAAGACTAAAATTGCAGGTGCTGCACCTGCTTAATTTTAGCTTTCATTTCCTAACCGAAAATATACATTACCTTAAGTCCCACCCAGGCCTCCCCTCCATGATCTAGGTTCTGAGTGAGGAGAAATAATGACATCGGATGGCTGCGCCGAGTATATATAGCCGGCCAAATCCTGTGCATGTGCAGTAGTACAAGCCCGGCCGGGAAGCCAACCTTTAAAATTCTAGGGGACTAAATAGCTCAAAGGAGGGAATCGCTATAAAAACAGGTAATGTGTAGCATATGTGTGTATGCTATAAGTGTATACCGACTTATCTACCCTGATCAAACCTTAGACACTACTCTTATTTATCTGATGGCCTTGGTGACACAATTGAATCTCAAACCTTATTTCACGTCAACACTGTTCTTTGGTTAGCTTGTGCCTTTTTTCTATGCAACTGACCCAAAAACCTTAATTCATTCAAGAAATCATACCAGGCAGACACTGGCTTCCGTGAATTCAGTTTCTTCTTTGGTTAGCTAGTGGTAGTACAATTCAGCTTCAATCCTTTAACTCACCCACTTTAAATCACTTACTTGGTTAGTTAATGACCTTGATCATTAATATTGTACTGAATGCAATGTTGACAAAGTTTTGGTTAATAATAAAATCCAGTGTTAACCGAGCGATTTGAAGACGAAACTTTGTCTTGATTAATTTTAACTGCTACTGACGTTTATTACGTTTTTTTTTTTTTACAATGGTGTAAAACTGTTTTCATCTATAATAGACCTTACATGCAATAGTCCTGATGAGACACCGAACCCTTGCCATTTGTGTGATGATGAGGGTAGAGGGGACTGTCCAAGAGATACATATTGCTGTGCGTCAGGAGACAGAAGGTGCTGCCGGCCAGTGGACGAACCCCCATATGGTGAATTATATTAATTTATTACTTGCTTAGTTTTTTCATTGCTGATAATTGGTCACATTTTATTAGGTGTAATAACTCTATAATTGCTATTATTTTTTGTTGCCGTACAGTTAATCCTCATTGCGTCGCAAACTCTTTTTTGCCTCTGGATGGCGAATGTAAAGAATGCAATAATAACAGTTTTTGCAATGAGGACGAGATTTGTTGCAATAATGGTGCTGACACGTGCTGCCAAAAAAAAATGCGTAAGTAGTAAACTCTTGTTTTTTAACTTTTGTTAAGTTGACGTTGTATACTTGAATTGTTATAAGAATGCAGTTGCAGAAATATTTTCATCTGATATTTAATATTTATCTAATAGTATCTAATATTTATTTGTCATTCATCAACAGTTGCCTTTCTGTCTTGTAATATAAAACATTGAAGATTTTAAAATCTTGTATTGTTGCGTAATTACACGCAGCGGTTTTTATGAAGGAAACGTACCATAATGAGAAAAAAATGTTTGATCAATGTACTGTACGATTTGTTAGAGAATGAGTAGCTAGAACTTTGTTCAGGTGGTACAGCTCTTGAATTTAGTTCACTCAAGTCCCAAAATAGATGACTATTTCTCCGATAATTATGTGAAGGCAAACCAAGCAGTGCTACATAAAAATACAAACAACGTTTCGAAAATTATCAATTTTCGTCTTCAGATTATCAATAAAATTAAAGCATGGCAAAAGCCACTTAGTCAACCTATGTTAAAAGCATAAAACAGTCATTTAAAACGGATAAAAACCACCAATTTCTCCCCTCAAAAGGGTCAGAAATGGCAGCCGAAAAGCAACGACCCACCTGCTCCATTGGGATGCCACATCGCAAGCCAAGGTGTATGCAAATGGGGGTCACGTGTTTCAAAAGTGCGATGCATTCGTTATGTGGGTTTTACAATATGCCTGGCAAAAGAGTCGAGTTTAAGTGATTTAATTACAAGAAAATATTCTTTATAATAATATAATATAATAATAATATAAGTTTGCTGCAAATGCAACCGGAATGGCAAGGACCTGGTGGCCACTGACTGCCATCCAAAGTTAAAACTAAAAAAAAATTATAAATTACAAAAGTTAAAGAATTTAAAAGTTTGAAACGAAGATGATGGCTCGGCTACAGAGGATGGGTTGATGGTATTGGGTTTGGGTCACGAATGCCTTACCACCAAGGTTAGACCTACCAGGGACACAGTGGTCCCCGATGGCATCGGCAAACGTGTGGGACAAGTGGGGGAAAAAGCCGGATGTAATTGTCAACGTTTCTTAAAAAATAAAAATAAAATAAGCAAATAAAATAATCGTAGGTTAAAGCTTGGTCAAAGACAATTGTCAATCTTAATAAAAATAATAAAAATAAAGTGAAGTAAAAACATACGTTGTGAAGTTGTAACCGGATTAACACAAAGCATAAATAAAACATGATGGTTTAAAACAAAAGATATAGAACAAGCAGGTATAAGAAATAAAATGCGCACCGAGCAGAGCTGCAGCACACACCGAGGGTCAAGCTCGACAAAACTCTGAAAGGTCGACCCTCCTGACCAATCTCCTAAAGCTGGCCAGAGAAGGTGCCGAGACAACCTCCCATGGCAAATGGTTCCAAGGATCCACAACACGATTACAAAAGAAAAATTTACGGGTGTCAGTCCTAGAGCGGTCGACCACCAGCTTTAGTGGATGGCCTCTAGTCCTCTCACAACCACGAATAACAAAAAACTGCCGGGCATCAACATCAAACAAGTTATTTAAAAGCCCGTATGTGAGTGCGAGGTCGGCGATCAACCTGAGATTTTCAAGTGTTGTTAGATTCAGAAGGTTAAGACGCTCATTGTATTGTACGATTTGTGATAAAGGCCTGGGAGCAATTTCGTAAACTTATGCTGGACAGATTCGATCAACACAATATCCTTGATCAGGTAGGGTGACCAGACTGGCTAGGCATATTCCAAGAGGGGCCTTACATAAGTCTTAAAAGCACGGACAATAACTGTAACATCTTGTGATTTAAAACACCGTCGGATCAGAATCGCTCGGGTACGATTACCAATGGAATAACTGAAATTCTTATTATTTCTACTGAGGTGCGGAGTCTTGCATTTAGTAGCGGAGATAGGTAGTTGCCATTCCTCAGACCATTTCTCAATGTGGGCAATGGCTGTGCGTAGAACATGATGGTCATGCAGGTCCGTAACGACCTTATATAGCTTCACATCATCAGCAAATTTTGAGATATTAATTTCTGGGATATTTGTTGTCAGATCATTTATATAAATGACAAATAGTAGCGGGCTTAAAACTGAACCCTGAGGCACCCCACTTATAACTGGTTGATTATCAGACAGTCTATTTCCCACTTGGACCCGCTGTTGTCGGTTAAGAAGGAAAGAGTTAAGCCATTGCATGAGATTATTGCTAAATCCACACAATGCTAACTTGAAAAATAACTTCTCATAAACAACCGAATCGAAAGCCTTCGTGAAGTCGATGAAGACAATATCGACTGGCTTACGCTCATCCACAGCCCTACGCTCGTCCATGAGCCCTTTCTGTTTCCCCGATGGGCGTCTATCTCTGGATCACTCGGAAATGCAAGGTTGTTCTCTTCACAATTCAGACATTTAATGAAGTGATCTGTAACTCAGTTTATTATCAGAATAGACAATGCATCTAAATCTCTGGTTCCCTGCAATCCAAACTACAAAAGATGTTTAGAAAAGTATAGTCATCATTTCATTAGCTTAGATCTGTGTAATCACGTTACTGAGTTATAAATGACAAACTTTACTTCGCTTGAAGAATAAGTTCAAATGCAAGAAAGATTGGCCTAACATGTACCTTCCGTTAACCCTAATCAGAGGTTGGGAATGGTGTTACTTTTACCATTAAAAAATAGCTTTTAAAAATAAAAACGAGAATGGCATAAATTGCAATCAGAAAACAATGGGAGCAGAGTTTATAGCAAGGCAGAGAAAGTAAGGATGCAGAGAACAATTCCTGCTGATTCGTCACAGTTAAATGTGGGCAAGAGCTATTAATCCGATGCAAAGGAATTACTAATTAAAAAGGATAAACGCAAAAGGCAAAAGTGAAAAGTGGTGGAGTTGCAGGGGGTGCCATATGGAAGGAGCTGAGCTACAGCTTTCAACACACTGGCTCCACAACCACAATGTAGGTGTAGGCATTAATACATTCATTTAATTAAAGCACTGTATACCTAAGTCTTACGACTACATAGCTCAATAGGAAATGAAAGTAGAGAAATTAAATAAGTTTATGTCCTCGGACCAGAGGACATATTCTCCATGCCAGTATTAGTGTAATAATTAGCGATCACGGCTTGAATTCGTGGCTTTTTGACTGGAGTATCCTTCCTTTGTAGAAGGTCATGGCAATACTTTTTTAGGCTATAGAGTCGTTGGGTCCCTTGACATGCTTGTTTCTCCACTATGTGCTTCCTGTATATGGCAACTGTTGCGTCTACAGAGGGAATGGAAAATATGGGATCATGTACTGCTGGGTCCATATTTAATTGCTTCACTGTATCAAGATCGTGGCTTGAAATATCCATCAATGAAGCCATACCGAAAGGTATAATGGCGAATGACACATGCTACCAAAAAAAATGTAAGTAGTAAACTCTGTTTTTTAGTCTTCTGTACGCCGTAACCGGCGAGAAGACTATTGCAACGACTTTGTCCGTCCGTCCGTCGCTTTTTTCAACTTCGCAACAGTACCAGATATTGACGACCATTGTTTACAACGTCCATTGTTTACAACGTTTGTTGTTTGTAACTACATTAAATAATAACAGCAGTTGTAGTGCATGATAGAGGTGTGCGCCTCAACATTGGAAGTGGTGGAACTGTACAGAAGACCGGTGCGACTAGGCAGTCGATGTAACCGCTTGTTAACTTTTGTTAAGTCGAAGTTAATTAAGGTTTGCATGAGTTTCATCCAAAATTGTCTCCAAGAACTCTAATACTTCCAATTTGTCCTCCTCGTGACTAATTCCTGAAGAATCTAATTTAGGATGCAGGGACCAACAGGATTTCACCTGTCTGAATCACGATAACTTTCATCATCAAAATAAGTTATTTTGTAAGAAAGATGAGCAAATCTGTTACCCACTCCCCATTTCCACTAGGGTGGGTCAAAAAATGGTTTTTTAAAATTTCAAATAGTAATAGTGCGGAAAGGTTTGGTCTTCGACCACCCAATCACTACCCCAAAACAAACAAAAATCTAAAAACAAGTTTAAAGGTGCCCACCTGGGCCTAAAGTTTAACATTACAAGTTCATTGGAAAAAGCGCTATTCCGCAAAATCGATTTTTGACTAGTTTAAAATACAGCTTTTTACATTATCTCATTTGGTACTCTCAGAGACCATTAAAAGAAGCTAGAAATAATTTTTTTTTTAATATTTTGTCCCTAAACTTTGTTTTAATTTACTGTGTAAAATCGGCAAAAAACGCTTTTTTTCCCCCTATTAGCGTGGCCGATAATTCATTGTTTTATGAATGAAAACAAAATTGTTTCTGATTTTGGCTTCATTTAGTGGTCTCTGAGAATACAAAATGAGATAATGTAAAAAGTTCTTTTTTAAACAATTAAAAAATCATTTTTGCGGAATTTGCGATTTTTCCAATGGACTTGTGTTAAACTTTAGGCCCAGGTGGGCAGATGGAAAATTTTTTTAGATTTTTTTCCTTTTGGGATAGTGATTACGTGGTTGAAGACCAACTTTTCCACACTATTACGATTTGAAATTTTAAAACAGCATTTTTTTTACCCATCCTAATTTCCAAGTGTGTTGAAGTAATGCAACCTATTTACATCCTGTTGAAATTCTATATTGCAATAACCGCTAAGTTCCCAGATAAAGGGTCAAATATTTTTTAAGCTTGCCTTACTTCATCATAACCTAGGCATATCTTAGGTGAAGTTTTGGGGCCAAACTTCACCGTTCTGAACAGCAGGTGCACAATTCTATAAACTAGCTTTTAGCATTTAAGATTTTTAATGTCGGGGAAATATTCTTTAAGAAATTTGTTATCCGGAACTAAGTAGTTGTCAACTGGTGGCTTATGCGTCGAATAACTAGTCATACCAAATTAATGCGGGCTCTAATCTGGTTTTCTTTGAATAAAACTTGGTCGCTGAACCACAAGAAGTGGCTGTACCCTGTGGCAAAGAGTTCTGGTGAAATTCCGGTGTTAAGGCAGTGGTGTACAAGGAGATTGGATTCAACTTTTAAGTTAAAAATTCAATTTATTGTGGGAAGCGAGGCGTTCCCTCTGTTTTTGTTGACTGTGGTCTATCGACGTGACTGTGCATGTAGAATTACTGCAAGTAATGCGATAAACCGTGTTGCAGACGTTTATCATGTCGTCTGCTCTGTTATCGTTTGCTTAATGTTTGGGTAACTGTTGTGGATACCAACCTAATGGTAGTGACTACATGTTTTTTTCTGAGATTTTCTGTGACCCCTTGTAGCAAGAATTCATAGGGTTTGGGAAGAGAATTTGTAACTCTAAAAAGTCCCTATTGAAACACGTTAGATTCGTCCCCATTAGTTCAGTCCGAGTTTTCAGAGGGCGCCATGTGTTCTATCTGGTAATTTTGGCTCATTTTTCAGTCCAAATCTAAAGTAAATTAAATTACAACTAAGCTAAGCGAAATAATAATTAAATATAACCTAGTTTCGTTTAGTTTAGTTTAATTTTAGGCTAAAAACTGAGTAGAAATTCCCACATAAAACACGTGGTGCTCTCTATAAACTAAGACTGAACTAATGTGAATGTATCCAAGAGTTTCAGTATGCGTCTCAGTCACAAATTCTCCTCCCAATCCTATAAATTCTTGCTTGTAGATATCACAAAGTATTAATGTGCTGGTGGGGGGTATATTTTTGGTTTTTTAAGGCTCTAGAAATGAGTTGGTCAACATACCCAAGTTAGTATCCATTCTTGACGTACTTCTGCAAGACATAATTCATTATGAAGAAGTTCTGGATTAGTTGTATGGAATATGATGTGTTTAATCTTTCTTATCACAACATTCTTATAGCTCGACATCACTGCCGTTTTACTTTGATTTTAGGGAAAATACTCACAAAAAGAATACGCGAAACCAAAAAGATTAGTCTATTACAGGCGAATTTTCGGTGGCCTATTTTCTGCCACCTTCATCAGGCCAAGCCCAGAGTTCTGTTCACAATAGCAACAACAAACGTCAACGGAAAAACAAAATTTGAATTGGGCATCTTTCTCAGTGGGACTTGGCTCCTGTAGGGCCGTACTAGCTGTTGGAAAATTTGCCTGTAATAGACTTAACTTTTTTGTTTAGCGTATTCTTTTTGTGAATATTATCACAACATTGCTTTTGCAATGCGTGTCAACACGAAAGTTATACTGCAAAGTGCGAGTTGATTACATACTGTTTTTAAAATTGGTGAATCCTACAAGATTATCACTTATTTATGACAACATTAACACCTAGAAAAGAGAGTTTCCTCTGTAAGCTTCAATTGCAGTAATGCTACCTGTCGTCTATGTACCACTTATAATACGCAATCTGTGAAAACTTTTCAACAGGGTTATTATCTACAGAATTTAGAACTATGTCGTATAAGTAGGTCGAGATTGAGCTGCCCATCAGCACTTCGTTAGTATGTTTGTGAACTTCCCTTCATATTCAAAGAATGTAGTTTTTAAAGACAACTCTCACAGCTCGAAGGAAGGTGTCCTTATCCCAGCCCAGTTTGATGAATAAGAGGTCGGGGATGACTTAAGTAATTTCACAATTTCGCAGATGGTGGGATCTTGATCAAGGGATGGGAACACCTTCAGAATATCAAATGATACGAATTCGTATCCTGGGCGACCTTGTATCCCTCCAGGTCTTGAACAATATTGAGGTCATTGAGGGTTGAGTGCTCGTCAGCAGCTAGTTCTTGAAGGATCGGTTTGAGAATTTAGCAAATCCGAGATTTGGTGCAGATTTCCCACTCGTAATGATCCTCAGCAGAAAACCTGTTTTGTGTGGTTTGATCTGCTTTGTTCCATTTTCTGGTAATTTACTAGCATGATGGGTTAAAGACGAAAATCCAAAGGCTTAACAAAAGTGAAATAAATACAGATGCAAACCTATTTACGTTGCCTTTTGGACTTGCATGTCAGACTGCCTGAGCGGGGAATCGAACCGACGACCTTTTAAACCAAAGGCCGGGGTCCTATCGCTGAGCCATTGGTTTGAAAGGTCTTGGGTTCGATTCCCCGCTCAGGCAGTCTGACATATAAGTCCAAAAGGCAACGTAAATAGGTTTGCATCTGTATTTATTTCACTCTTGTTAAGCCTTTCGCTTTCTATCTTTAATCCATATTTCATGTTAAAGTGGTCTATTCATTTCACTTGGAGTGTGGCGTGGCAAATTAGCATTCCTACAGTGGCGATTAGAAAGTGTATGTGTATATATGCATGTGTTAAATACTGCCTATGGACGTTTCTTTTTGGCCGTGTCAGTATTGGCTCAGTGGTAGGACCTCGGCCTTTGGTTTAAAAGGTTGTGGGTTTGATTCTGCTCTCAGGCAGTCTGACGTATAAGTCCAAAAGGCAACGTAAATATGTTTGCATCTGCATTTATTTCATGATGGGTGTATCGGTTTGCTGAAATTGGTTCTTTAAAGAATTTTTTCACACGAGCCGTATATTTGCTCAAAGGTCAAAGGGTTAATTTTAATGCTCATTAATTCGGACGGTGGTTTTGAGAAAGTTGGTTTTCATCCATTTCAACCTTGGTGTTACACGTGTCTGCACGCCAAATTTAATGGAGGCATTGGACTTTAGAGGCTTAGAGCGGTTACTTCCTTAATGGATAAATTGGGGATGAATTACTTTTTAGGATGCTGAAGTGCCAAAACGCCCCCCCTACCCTTTCCCCCCAGACTTAAGAACGGTTCGGAACAAAGCTAAACCTTACTTCTAGCATAGCACAGAAGCTTGGTAGCAAGGTACTTAATTTAGGCAGTGGAAAGTATTTAAGATTCTTTTCGAGTAAACTGATTGAGGCTATGTCAAGAACATTGCCTGTAAGCTTATGTAAACAAAAGTTCTTAGGGAAAGACTGATACATTGAAATCTGCATAGAGGTTTAACATGGGGAGCTCGGGGAATGAAGGGGCGGTACTGTGAGTTATTTTCACAGCACCACTTCCCATCAGGGCCATGGGATGCGTACATGCACTTGAAAAAACAGATAGATTTGAGAATCGAGAATCAACCGGAGTTTTAACTGCAATTTATTGTGCAAAAACTGTGTTGCAAGTACTGAAGAGAGACGTAAAGCCGCAAGACATCTTCTAAAAAATCTGTGCTGGAAAATATTGCGAAAGTCGTTTAAGTTAACATACATGGGAATTTGTGTAATGCTGCAGAATAAAAGCTCAGACTATAATGAAACCTGCCTCTTTTGACAGTGGCCGGACACGAAAATTACGAAATTCTTGTTTTCTGGTCAGTGACGGCGGGATTACACCATGAAAGGTGCAATCTTTCAAATATTTTATTTCCCCGCCTAAATTGACGATAACACAGCATTCCTTCGAAATTAAGGAGGTTATGTGGAGACATTAACAGGCGAAGCTACTTATAAACTTGATGCTAAGAATAAACAGAGGAAAAACGGAGGTTTAACATGTGGAGCCCATTGGCTTTATTTCGTTTTAATGTTTTTAATGTACTCCTCTTAACAGCAAGTGATGTTTTGGCTTTGCCATGTGATTTTATTATGGATACCTGATGACAAAATAAAGTAATTCTTCAAGACGTCGCATATTTTTTTATGTAGCACTCTTGAATTTTATTTCAATAAGAGGCCATTAAAAAAACCACGTGGTCGGCCAGGGGGTGGGGGGGGGGTCGCATTCGGTCACCAGTAACCACAATGGGGAGAGGAGGGGGTTCCATGTAAACCATGTGGCTATTGCATTGAAGGGAAAGCCATTATCTCCAGTGGTTTGGCGATTTACTGTACAAGAGTCTCTATGCATAGCATGTCAGTCAGCCTTCCATTGTTCTTATATCGTTCGTATATCGAGCTTAGATTCTCAGCCCCAGTCAACCGAATTGAATTTCCCACAAAGTGGTGAAAGATACCTTGACGTGTCGTAGAGATCTTCAACAATGTAAGACTGTGTTTCCCTTACAATGGCCACTAAACTAACTGGCCCGCTCTACAACGATATTAGGGGGGTACACAAAATGGCCGCCACGTCTGGTTCATTTCGTCGAGGTCTGTTCTTCGAGGCAGCAACTTTGTACGGTGCGACGCGACATCTATTAGCAGCTAGTGGCGGTTTTCGAAATATTAATTTAAATTTTTACGTAGATTTTGGTGGCAATTTTTTTATTATTTATAAGAGTGTTTTTAAATGGTGTTTAAAAATATCACTCAGCCACAGTTAAGCTATTTCACTGCGTTTGCAAAAAAAAAAGCAACACGTTCGTTGGCAGTTTGTACGGTGGGTGTCGCCTTTGGTTGACAAAATGCGGCAGCTCAATCGCATCAGCGGCACTTTCGGCGGCCATCGATTGCCAAAGCGAGTGCCAAAGCGAGAACAAGGCCCTGTAGGGGACCAGCGAGTGATATCAAAAGCACCTGGCTTGCAATCCTGCCTTCATGGTTTAGTGTTACGTGCATGCTCAGTAGTCGTCATGACGTTGTGCTCGCAGGATGTATTTTCCCAGTATAAAAGCCAAGCTGACGATCTTCCCTCATCTTGCATACTTAACCTGTGGTCCGGTGAGAGGATACGCATGAGTTTGTTGGGGCTTGGGAGCATTGATGAGAGTAGCCATAATCGAGCTCTGAATATGGAGGCCAGTAGACCGTATCACTATGCATCATCGCTGTAATAACATCGCACGGCAATTCGTAGCTGCCCAAAGGTCACGGATGACATTACATCGCATAAAACATCCCGTCACGGGTCACTTCATAGCAACACATTTTATTATATTTTGTTAACTTACAAAGCTACTATTTCATAATTTTTTTATCTGAAAAAGCTATCATTTTCTAGCTCTCATTAATAACTGCATCATAAAGTTCTCATTAAACACCATAACTTACTTAAAATAATAAAAAAAACGCTCACATTAAAACAATACTTTCTAATTATTCACTACGAATGTGACCTCCCCCTAATGTTAGTAACCACATTATTAGGTTTTCATTAAAAATCACTTAAAATAAAAAAAACAAATTAAAAACAATACTTTCCAATAATTCACTACGAAAGTGACCCCCCCAACCAACGTTAATAATCGCATTATTAAGTTTTCATTAAAAAGTATAAATTGATTAAAATAAAAAATGCATTAAAAAGAATACATTCCAACTATTCATTGAGAATGGGCCTAAAGTTCGAAATTGTGGGCTTTATCCTGTGTCCCTTGTGTGTCTTGGTTCCTGGCAAGCCAGTGTAACCTTGGACCAGTCTTCAATTTCTTTGCTGCTCCTCAATACACCTTACGCCCAGTGGGAGTCACTTGACCTGAAATATACTACTCATTTGTACTGCTGAAGTACATATGCATCGCCGAATGAATTTGCTTGTAACCCTTTCATTCTTCGACATAAAAACTGTGCATTATCATGTAGCAGTCGCTTTTCACTGTGTCTGGCGACGAATTGCAGCAGTATGATTGAATGGCATGACAGCAACTAGGCAATACTATCGTTTTAACTTCCCATTCATGCAAATATTATTTTTCGTAATTATAAATGTTGGAAATGCAATTCGGAACTTTATAATGCAGTTTTTAACATTGTGGGGAAGTCACATTATTGGCAACTTATTGGAATATATTGTTTTTTTTAATGTATTTTTTTTTATTTTAAGTAATTTATGCTTTTTAATGAGACCATTATAATGCTCTTGTTAACGTTGCGGAGGGGACATCACATTCGTAGTGAATTATTGTAATGTAATAATTTTTTTTTAATTTTAAATTATTTAATTGTTTTTAAAGAGAACTTGGAATTGAGAAATTAAAAACGCTAGCTCTGCAAATAATAAAAAAATGGTATGAAATGTCTTGCTATGATTCTATGAAGTGATCCATGATGAGATGTCCTGTATAATGTCTTGTGGTCTGCGATACTTTGGTGAGTTACGAATTGTCTTGCGATGCTTTGTCGCACGATGTTATTGCCGTGGGAAATGCCCTGGAACAAGAAGAGCACGATACGAAAATCGTCCTTTGTTGTGGCCGTTTATTTCTTCTAAAGTTCAAGTTTATACACGTAGGGACCATAGCCATCTCCCTTGAAGGCACTTGTGTTGTTGTTAGTATCACCATTGGAAATCAGTATGATTTCGGTGCAGCTAAAACACTGCGAATTCTCCGGAATTGCGTGTTAGATAGAAATGCAAAAATCATATTTCTTTTAGACAGGCTGAAAATCGCATACAGTTCCGACATGTTCTCTGCAGTATTTCAAATTTGTTTGAATTTACATAACCGATTTCTTGACTACTAATTATCGAACGATACGTATTGATTTTCATTGTAGCTAAATTCTAGCACCATCAGTTAATAAATACACGATTGTTCTACCGCTTAGTTGGATCTGCTAGTGAATCCCGTAATTGTGGAGTAACTTTGGTTGTTGTAAGAAAGCACTCCGCAACAGTTGAATTGATGTTGTATCTATTAAAAATATTTTCAGCTGCTGTACGATAACGACAATTTTTTCACTCTGCTCGAATCATAGCTCTGACTATTACGTAGTTACAACTATTACGTAGTTATTTTATTTGTGCAGTAACTTTGCTGATGTTCATAGGCTATCTTTCCCAAACTCGTACCAGTTTCCTGTACGTACCTCTAATCATGTAACTTTGCATAGTGCTAAATTGCTATATTATCAGTACAGTGAAACTAGTGAAGTAGCCGATAGGCCTACTGTATAATTCTCAAACCTCTGGTCGATTATTGATTTGCTTAGCTTATCAAAAAGCAGAAAGTTAAAAAGCACTTTAGTTATTAAAAACACATGCAGGGTAGCCATCAAGTGCTGGTGAAACAACGAAATCACAACATTTCGGTTCGAAGGTCGGAACCGTTTTCAGGTGAAGGGTTTAAAACATGTCAAATACCTTAAAAATAAAAATAAAAATTAATAACATAACAGCAGAGCAGGGCCATGGAAATAAAATTTACAAGTCCTAAGGATGCAAGGTTCCATGCTAAAAACTAAAACCAAATAAAATAAAAGTCAGCACAATTTGAA